>UZAN01054282.1:0-15677 GCA_900618425.1 Echinostoma caproni | reverse complement strand
TGGGATTATAAGAACCCGTAATGTACTGCTCAGCAATGGATTGGCTACAACCCGAAATGCGGACAATAATGAAATACACGAGGAATTGATAGCAGCAAATGCTTATGTTTAATGATGAAATTAGATCATGCTTTATGGAATGTAATAGTCCATATGGTTGGTTGAACGACCGTCCCCCAATCACGTAACAGTTTGTGCCGACGCATCATACGTTCTAATTCTGATGTCATGTTCGCCCGGTGTACCATTGGCCGAGCTTCCTGAACGGTGATTGAATGACATGAAACTGTACCTGGTCGTGCATGGAATGCGGTCACGAATGTCTAGATCACCACACTTGCGTGCCAGTATTTCATGGTTGATCATATCAAATGCCTTGGAGATGTCCAGGTAAATGACATCTGCTGCTTTGCCTTGGTCTACAGCATTGCTCTAATCACCCCAAGCCAATATCAAGTTAGTCGCACATGAACGATTTTTCCCAAACCCGTGCTGGGCCGGAGAATGTTAGCCATTTTTCCAGATGATCCATTGCAGAATCCGCAACAATAGATTGCACGATTTTTGACAACACTGGAAAGAGAGTGAAGGTGAAGTAACACCGTTTCTCCACACCTGAGGAAGCACTCTATCTTCAAACAGCTCTTCGTTTAGCCCACTTAAACGATGGGCTGTGACTTGCCAGGGTGATAAGGGCTTGTGGATGTTTGTTATCTGTACCCGGTGATAAGTTCTTCTTCAAAGACAGGAGCTTTGCCTTTATTCTTTCTGGAGTAATGACAATACGTGTCATTAATGGAAAAGGAATATTTTCCAGCAAACGGGGATGTAGTAACGCAGTTTTACTAGGTACATTGATCACTTGGTCGTGCTGGTTATCGTTGAAACCCGTCTTGCTAAGTTTAGTATCGGAACGCGGTGTTTGACTTTTCGAGAAGCGTTTACATGCTTATATGATACCTCAGGGTTGGCGATAAACTTTCGCGCTAGTATATCGTGCTAAGTGTGGCTATGCTTCCACACCAAATTAGTACAACGGTTTTGGAGGAGCCTGTAAGCTTCCCCAGAGCTGTAGCATGAACAACCTTTGAACTCCCTCCATAAAATGTCCATTTGCACTGTCCATTTCCTATTTCGACCGCGAATTGCTGATTGTCGAACAGTCGGTTGGCATAGACGCATGACGGTTGTACCAGTAATCACCAATGTTGTGATGCTGTTAGTGAATTTTCTCCAGCATTCCAGATGATTACATCCTATATCGTCGGAGATCCACTGTGTTCCATTAGCCAAGGTGTTTAGTCATGTGTTGGCAATTAGAATACGAAAGCGATTCGAAGAAACCGTATTCAAATAGTAATACAACTTGATCACTGCGCCTCAAAGTAGTTGCGATTACAATTGATACTACCATCAATTCTTCATTTGTCAATACTAGATCCAAAGTTGACGAAATTTGGTTGGTTTCTATCCTCGTGGGTTCCTTCACACAATTGTGCAACGGATGTGGCTGCATGTTGTTCAAACGGCGTACATGAGGTTGTCATGGTGCTCAGTTGTGGTCAGTTGAAGTCACCCATAATTAGATTGTTGTTGAAATTCAATGACAAAGTTTCATTTGAATAATCTGCTGATGAAGGAGTACAGTAAACTGCACGAATCAACCCAATATCGTGTTCTGTTTACTTCGGTTTACACCATAATATACCTCAAGCAGCGAACGGGCACTCAATTAGCTCGCATCGGAAGGTGTTATGCTTATACAGCAAAACGTGGTGTGATGGGTCTGATGATGGAGTGGAGCATGAAGTTTGTAGTGTTGAGAGTTCCAACAGGTGGATAATTTTTCGGTACTGAATTCAGCATTGGCCTTAAGCGTAACTCTTTGGGCCATCTCTGCGATAGCTGGGAGAATGCGGAAGGCTTGTGATGGACATGGTAGAGACGTTACCGCAGTCTAACAATTCTTCAATGAAACGCGATTCTTTCAAAGAGCATTCCGAAAGAGCATCGACCCTCACATTCCAATCATCCCTTTCTAAATACTCTCACTCGAAACCCCAAGTTTTGTATAACTTCTAAGATAATTACAGAATTATCCATAAGTGTCTAGTTGCTTGAAGATAATGAAAGTATTTGATTCGATTATATGATCATTTCTTGCTGTAANCAGCCATTTCGAAATGGTTGTGTCTCATCAGTAGTGCGAATCCATCGACCCAACTTAGGATCAACCCAAACATCACGGGTAGAACGCAAGCATATTAACGGTTTGGCCTAAATATGAAACAGTCTGACCAGCTGTCCTGTGGTCGAGAGGGAGGTTTCTTGCGTTCTACCGCTGAGGTTACGGGTTCGACCCCCAGTTGAGTCGATGGATTCGTACTGCTGATGGGACACAACCATTTCGAAATGGCTGCTCAGTGATGCTTAGTTTTTCATTCCTCACCTCTTTTACAGCGAGAAATGATCATATAATCAAATCAAATACCTTCATTACCTTCAAGCAACTAGATACTTATGGAGAATTCTGTAATTATCTTAGAAGTTGTGCAAAACTTGGGGTTTCGAGTGAAAGTATTTATAAATGGATGATTGGAATGTGAGGGTCGGTGCTCCTCTATTCGCTGGCACTCACGCACGAAGGGAATGTGCTCAGGTGGCACGCGTCACAAAAAGCGATTGGCTGTAGATATGGACACAGTTGCACGTCGTTTGCCGCTAGCGTTTGCTCATTGCTCCATTGTTGGCGTGCATAAAACACTACTGGCCAAGTGAGGCACACTTGTGTGCATCTGATCCATTTATTGGACAAAGCGAAAATTGAGCTGTTGAGTGTTTAGTTTGCTGAGATGATTGTACATCATTCTTATCCGACATTTTAATGTGGTCGTAGCAAGGAGTGGTGTGCGCTCGACCGTAATAATACAATGAGCGTTCATCTGATTTATCGCTCTCCATTGAGAATAAACGAAAGCGGAAAAATCTTAATCAGTGAACAAAATTAGTAAGCCGCTAACTTTCTCAGAAAAATAGAAAAGCAATTTTATCTGGAGGAAGAAGAAGAAGGTTTGACGGCGGTGATAAATTCAAACCACCAAAAAGGATCAAAATGCGGATAACTCCAAACGCGTTCTGAAGTTTGATGTGATTCGCAAATTGCAATCGACAGATGAAAGACAAAGTGAAAAAAACAGGCGATGCATGAAAGATCAAGTTGATCCATTAGATGAGCAATATTGTCAGCGGTACTGTTATACTCGATGAAGGAAATCCTAATTTACCACGTGGATGCTAGAACTGTGAGAACTGTAATTATGTGAGAAGGAAATTATACACAGCTTTTATGGTTTTCGTCGATGGACATTCATCATTCACATCGAGTATTAGTTGTTTGACATTAAACGCCCATTCGACGTGGAGTATTTTGCCCTCACACGATGAACTGATGGAGCCAGGGTGGCTGCAAATGACGCGTAAATGAGCTTTGTCATTTGCAGCCTATTAGGTTTTTCAGGACGCTGTACGCGCCTACAATTCTTTTATGCCGACGAATGGCGCAGGCAGTCCTGATTTACAGTCAGTCCATATTTCAAATGTTACTGTTGTTCATTTGTCGAAGCTTCTATCATTATTAGTACTTGTCAGTTTATGAGAACCTTACTGATTGTCAACATCTTACTCACGAAAAATAGCAATGAATAATTTTCTTCCTTTATTTTCATTCATCGAAAATATACTATTATTACATGTTTCAATTATTAGATTAAATATTAGATTACTATGATATTGTATACATCAGAAGTGTTATTTATATATTACTGTACAATGATATACGTACTGCTTTTAGCAATGGGCTACTGTCGAGCGAAATTTACTTTCTGAAGATTGGTGGCGATTTAAAGTTTCGAACTCAGGAACTATGAGTCGCTATTCAGTTGGTCCTAATCACTCGAGGATCGTCGCATCACATTCCTGATGTTTACTTTGGTTAACAGAAAAGAGACCTCAAAAGTTTGCTTCCTTCTGCAAATACGCAATCCTTTTTTATTTATATGCGGTGAAATATATCTTGTGCGACTTTGTGTCACCTTTGTTAAACGAATATAAGGTGTTCACCAATGAGATATTTTTCGAAAATCAATGGTCCTAATTACAAATTAGTATTTGTTCCACAGTNACTTTCTGAAAAAAAAGTATTTTGCAATGAATCAGTCTTATCTGAACTTTATTATCGAAATAATCCGAAACCACTAATTATGATCATCGGTCTCGATTAATGTGAGAATCGCAAGGATGTGGTTTATACTGTCTGTATTGCTTTACGCATCTAACCGGAGTAAAGAACAGGGTGAGAAATCATGCACATCAGTACATATGTGTGACATGAATCAGCATGGAACTGAGCAAAGTGCATTGTGGTTATGCGATCAGTTTGGTTTTCTGCGAACAAAGTGACATATGTTCAGTTAGTGATGATCGAAAGGAAATGGTTTGACGACAGCATCAAGATTCACCAAAGTACCAATTCATGATGTTGATTTCAAAAGGGGCATTTTTAGAAGTAGTCAAGCCAATGGTGCTTGTCCTCGAAGTGGACCACAGGCAAATTAAATCTCGGTGACCAACTATCACAATTCTTGTTAACGAATTAACCAGACAGACTCTCAGTCGATTTTATCAGTGTGATTTTTGAAAGAATCAATGTACACGATACGCTTTAGTTTTCTGTTTGTCTTTTCTGAGATGACATTGGAAACAGATTGACTTTCTTTTACGAGATAGTATACTGAATGCAGGACAAGCAAATATTTAGAAACTCAGTCGATGTGGTCTTTCGACCGCGGTTTATATGCCCCAATGAGAAGGTTTGAAAATGACGTACAATTCACACAACAGAACTGCAGGACATATAACTGCATTGTCAGCATACAAACTAACATTGTTTGTTCGTATTTGTTATTTGGATGAAGTTTGAAAGAGAAGTTTGCAATATTTTCACGAAATGCAGCGCACTTAAAAAAAAATTATCATTTTGCTTGCTCCAAATTTAGAACAAATCTTGTCGCAAGATGTTAGAGGACGTGAATAGAATAATTTTCAAAGAAGTAAATTCTATTGCAGGTTTGCAGTATCTCGACTGCGCAAAGATCGCGCTTAGTACATCTTCTCCTACTCTCAAAATTTGTGAGGAAAAAAGGAAAATCGTTTTCGGTTGCCTTTCATTGAGTGTATTAACTCGCCTGTTGTTCTACCCGAGATATAGAGCAGCATGTCTAATCTCACATTCTTTGTATTTCAAATAAGGATTATGTGTGGTTGGTTATAAACATGTTTAGCAGAAAATATTTTCCTTTTGCCAGCATTGCCTTCATATCCACATACCGTATCCATTTCGTTTTATCTTACGGAATTTGTCAAATGGATTGATCTATTATTGCAATAATTTGAAACAAAAATATCCAGATGTGTAAAGAAAAACTGTTGCCATATCTATGAATTCAAAACGCAAAAGCGTTAGGTTTCAGTTAATGCCAAGGCAGAGAAACACTGTAATTCAATCACTACTTAAGCCAGTACAATAGCACTGCTGTTTGCACAAAATGGAAGAGTTGTACCCAGCCTCAGTAGCAGGCAAACTCTAGACTCTACTCATCCTCTGAAGTCATCTAGGGTACAGTTTAGAAGTGCTGTCCATTTTTTGAGATACTTAGCCAGAAAAGAGTTGGAACCTCCTAGATAGTCAAATGATTCATGTCTGACTTAAGTCCGTCTGACTTTATGTGCCCATTCAGTTGCATAACTCACAAAAACGAGTAAGAGAGTATAGCTTTTCTAAAACCTTTTGATATCGAGGAACGAACTATGACGCACGGTTCACTAAAAGTCAAAATTGATTAACAGATATTCAGCAGCTCTGTGGATTATTCTCAAATGTCTGACGTTTATGTTATCCTTGACGTCTCGACTGTGAACATTTTTGTCGACTAACAACTGATGAAAACGGAATGAAAATTTGCCTATTGTCGTCCCTCTCGTCTGCATTAATGGAAAGGCACGCATACATGTGTGCTCTGTACTACTATTATCAATATTATCTCAGTTTTTAGTGTTCGGCGCTTTCAAGCCAATAACCTGCTTCAAAGTAAGCGTGAATATATAATATTGAGAAGAAGCAGGGCAGCTTAAAGTGAATCCTCACGGTTTACGAGAAAGTGCACAGTTGAGAGGTGTGCCTACCTCTTTATAAGTGTTCTTATCTGAAGAGTCTCCACAAATCATAAGCACTTTATCCAAAATTCACTCTGGAGAACTAAACCAGCTGGTCGGCCTAACCCATGAACACTGGTTTGCAAGTTGCCAACGAATAATCTATTGGCTTCCAGGCACAATCATCCAAATTCGACGTAGTAACGAAGTTTGCACTAGGACATCCCCAAAAAAGTGATACCTTACGCCGCGTACTCACTACATCTTAAGGGGGTCAAACTTGATGAACGCCGATGCCTTTCTCATGCACCCTCAAGAATTCGCAACCCCAAAGAAGGAATAGTCGCACAAGGCTGTAACATTCACTACCTTCAAACTCTAATGAAGCATCGCTTATACAACAAATGTGTTATACTCGACAGCAAACCGCTTGAACAGTGGACGATTTTTTTATTAATACTTTATCTACACATGCGTTATAAGTGGTACACCTTGTCTGGTGGGAATAACTTTGAACGGAGGCTTTCTTTACTCTTTTACATATGGTTGTCTTGCAAAAGCGTTGTGAAACGTCAGTTGTAGGAAGTAATAGAGCTTTAACCTTGCAGAACTTCTTCGCCCATCGTTCATAAATTTGCTTATACAGAAGATGTGGTCAGAGTACTCTTAGTCACACAGTCTCTTCTGGTGCCGTTCATTGACAAGCCTTTCGTGAGTATAAAAGTGTTTATTTTGATTACTGCGAAATTTGAAAGGATATCTTGAAATAATGGTAAAATAAATGGTGACTAAATAACGAGTGACTGAATTCCCCATAGGAGTACTTGAGAGTATTGATCTTCCCTGTGAATCATTTATGCAATATCAGGATGAAACTAACCCCCAGTAATCTAAGATATTTTTTTCTTCCGTTATTAGTTATGTACTTTCATGCACTTTCATGAATACAAATAACTGAAAGCGGTTTCGACTGCCTCTCAGTTTTCGTTTATTCATGCTCTATGGGACCACTGGGAGATCGATCGATATTTTAATACTGCAACATTTGTTGATCGCTTCTACTCTTTTGGCGGCTTGCGTTTCCGAGCTTAGAAAAACAGCTTTCTTTCGGCGATCAAACAGGCGAGTACAAACCGGAAAAAACAACTCGGACTAAGCCGAGTTTCATCCTGTGGAAACAAGAACTGTTACATTGGTAACAAGATCAGCCCGGTTAATTGTTTCTTATTGCTTCGGGTAAACAATAGGCGGAATAAAACGTTATACCTCAGCAGGAATAAACAACAATGGTGAGGTCTTCCGCACGCAGTAGCAAATTAATTTGCTAGCCTGAACTCATCTCGTTTTGTCTGACCGGAATCTTTCACAATTCCGCACCCGTTCACTGAATTTTTCTGACAAAAATGAGACATCTGTCCAAAATACTCACCGGATTCAAAAATAACGGAAACTATCGGTAGGCGTTATTTTTTTAACTGTGGAAAAATATTCCGTACATTGGGTGCACGTATCTCCAATTAATTCAAACGAGAAAATTACTCTCTGTTTTATGGAGTTTGCGCAAAAGATTTTTTTGCTGATAGCGTAATATTTGTCTGAATATGCCATTATCACAAACTGCAAGAAAAACGCTGCAGCAAACAAGCCCGTTTTCTGTAATTCACTTATTGATTAACATGTCAAAATGTTTTACAATATACGAGGTTAAAGATTAATCAGTGAATTAAAAATAATTTTTTTCTTCTCGTTCCGCAATTTTCTGAAGAATTTTGTTATTACGCATACGCATTAATTTAGATTATGCTCTGGGTCAAAGGGTGGATGGGTGAGTCTACTGTGTCAAAGCGGTGATGGACGTGTTTTGTTACTAGTTTGCTCTGTGGGATGAAGGAAACCACGAGTGGATTCTCAATGCTTCTTGTTCGGACAATAACTGAACCCGATACAGCGTTCAAACTGCAGCGGCCTTATTAGCAACGGACTTTGACTTCCCATTGTGTGCGTGTGGAACTAGCAACTGGGTGATGAACGTGCTCATTTAACTAATCAGTAAAACCGGATGACTATAGCCACGGTGTGTTGATGCATAAAATAACGGACTAAAACATTCGCTGAGGAATAAATTACCAAAACTCAATTTTTTTCATTATTCTTGTTTAGCTACGTTTTTATTATTAATAATAATGCTAATCTCTGTGTTGCATTACTTGTGAGCATTTATTGGAGCTCCCCTGCACGTTGTTTCTCACTCAGAGAAATATCATCGATATGAATAGTTAAATTTGCAATGTATACTGCAACTGCTATACTGCGATTTTCCTACCACATGCACAGATTCCTAACAATTGGTGATGGATGTCATACGATATTTAAGCTGGAAAAGGGTTGATTGATTGCTAGTGGTGTATCCTATCGATAAAAGTATTCGTTTTCACCTGCATCCAATGATCTGTTCTCATGCTAACTCTCGTGCTTTCATTGAAACACGCTTTAATCACGTGAGTCCGCACCAGTTAACCATTCACGTGACATGTGAACGTCAGAAAAAATGGTGAAACCTTGTAACGTCTACCAAACAATATACTCAACTGAAAACCTCCGAAATAGACGCGCACAAGTATCTGTTGAGGTAATGGATACCCACGCAACAACAATAAAAGTCACATTGGAATCAGTCGTGCATCAAATCTAATTAGTGGAGTATTAAGGCAATCTGTAGACTTTTGAGAACAATACACGGAGAAATGCGTGAATTAGAGCGTATCTGAAATATACCTCGGATAACTTGTCTGATATCAGAATAATTTTGGGACTTCGATGTTACCAGCTTGCAGCAAAGACAAACGAAGAAAAAAATCAATTTTTACTCAAGAATAGAAAGAAAGTGTTCTTTTTATATTTCTTTACCAAGTATTTAGTAAGAAAGTGTAAATATGCCTTGTAATATTTTTATTAGTTGCAGTTTCATATTGATTCGTTACGTTAGTGGACACGCATTTTACCGATTTGAGGTGAATCAAATTCACCACAAAGATTGCTATTAATTTCAGAGCGAGACCAACAGATGCGGATAAAAAATTGGGATCCATCAATTTGTAATTCATGATCGTTCGAGTATCGATTGATCAACCACTTACTTTGGTCAAATAGTAAGGAAGATAGGTTGAAGTCTATTGCAATATATTAAACAAGTATGGATCGAAAGTGAGAATAATGGGATGTTAGCTGCGCTAGCGACATGTAATTATCGGTATTAATTCTAAATAATGTGACTTCAGCCGGAAAGCTTATCATATAGGCTTTGCTGGGAAACTCAGATCTTAAGATGTTCAATCCATGCACCAGAAATGTAATTTTACTCCTCTTTTGATTGGTTTGCAAAATATATTGATCAACAGCGATTCGCGACCGATTGATCAATCAAATAACCAATGATATTGATCTTTCTGTAGAGAAACTCACAGGCTGTGAGCAGCGAAATATTCCCCATCAAGCACATTGACGCTTAGCTACATACTGCTAAATGTGCCCTAAACTCACACAAGTATACTAGCACAGGCTATGGGCGTCTTAAGAAAACGAAAACATAGTCATCAAATCGTCTTTGACGGTCTAACACATTGTGGTCAAATACACATCGAATGTTGCTATTCTCCAAAATGGTTATATCATACTGAGAAGCCACTGGAATATACGTACAACTAATAAGGTTCATAGGTACACTCAGGCAGGTCCCCCCATCCATATTTGTCATGATAAGTAAATCACAATAAAACCAAGAAATACCATTCCAAAGCAAACTGCTTCAAACAGAGCTGAATTTTTAGTCAGTTCTAGGCACAAGTTTTGCAATAGAATCGATCAGCATTACCTAACAGAGAGAGAAATAACAGAGTAGTTACAACGATTAGCAGTTCATATGAAAGAGCTAAGCGATAAATTCATGCAAAGGAATTTACGACGGATTATCAGTATCGATGATCCCCGGGAATCAACATTCATGTTCACTGTAAATGTTTATACAGTGCAGTGAGGATTACAAATTCAATCATGGTTGAAATTATAATGCACCATCTACCACATTAGAATTTTGGAACAGAAAGAGAAAAAATGAAATGTGCAATCGAACTGCACCTGTACAGTAAAGTGGAGCTAGTTCTTCTTTTTGAAAGTCAGCCTTCAGAATTGACTGATCCATATAAGTCTGACGTTGAAGACGGTGCATATTTTATCAATTATCAAGAAGAAAGTCACAAACACTATTTCTTCTCAGTACAAAACATTTCTTGCAAAATTGCAGGGGTCAGAAAGTCGAGATCATTTATTGAACCACTGTATCACTCTAACGCGAGTTTCATAGGCATTTATTGGTTTGCGAATGAATTCACGGAAGAAATGTTCGCCTACTCGCTGTGTTAGGACATTCTTGTTTAATGGGAAGCAAGTTACAGAATGAGTTTTCTTGAATTATCGCGATATGCTTGTTTTGTTTGGAGCAGTAATGGTTACAATTCGATATAAAGCTTGGGTAATTCAGGGAACCCGTATTTAGCATTATTTGTAAAACTTTCAAAATTTAATATGCGGCAAATCAAAAGAGACCCTAAAGAAGGACTTCACTTTTAATGACTCACTATCGTATTGTTAACCCGGGTAATAAACTGGATGATACTGTCTACCACGAATCATGAAGATTTTGAATACTGTTTTTCAATTGAGATTGAACCGTCGAAAATCGAGTTAGCACTGACGGTGACCCGCGTTAGCAAACATTGTTTTTTTAAATTAATCAACCGCGTTACGATCACTAGATTATTTTAGTTGATCAGTTCCTTCTCAAAGTTTCAGTTTTTTTCGACCGGCCGCAGTCAATGCAGTTTACATAATTGCACTATTATGCTGACTGTAAACAAAAGTGTTCGAATCCTTAGAATTCGGATTGTTATGCAGCAACTAGGACAATATAGTGGGTTGTGCATTCAGCACTGGGAACAAATCTCAGTCAATTCTGTCATCTACTCCATTACAATTTTTGAATCCTGCTAATAATTGCTTCATTTAAATTTATATGTATTAACTTCTTGTATAAAGAAATATTTTACATTCGCGGTTGTGTATTCTGCTTGTTCGCTAGACGGTCAATAAGTTTAAACATGTTCCATTCAGTACATGATGGAACTTTTACATTTTTATATATATTAAAAGAACGTTGCTTGTTTAAGGAAATGTTTTGATATTTATTCTCTGCCACTGATAACAGCTCAGTCTTTTGTATTAGTTCAGATTTGCCTCTCTCCTTTGTGCTCAAACATCTCCATGTTGACAGGTGGCATGTAGTTAGAAATTGATCCATGCCTGCACTGGTCAGACTGGTCAGTGCACATCTTAAAATGATCCCATAATTATATTTGTCTGCAGGTTCTCACATTGAATTAGTTCCTGACATCTTGATTCTGAAGTGTTTCTCTGAGAACAGCAATTTTTTTCTTTCAAGACGTGATCTGAAACTATGCCGGATCAAAGGGGCTGGAAAGTGTATTCCAAAAGGAAAACGGAATTGGACTACCAAAAGACCAAATTGGAAAACCTAAAGTCTTGTTAATATGAAAATTTGGCAGAACACCCATTTGCGTTCCGTTTTTATAAGTGCTCCGCTGGTAGTCGTATTCATTGCTGTGTTTTCACATTGCGTCAGACACGAAATAGGAACAGTCACTTCGTGTAGAATTTTTAATTTCAAGGAGATATTAAAGGATTTGGTATTCACTAACATTAGTGCTGTGCATAGAGAGGGTTAGCTGTGCTTAAAAAATCTCAGAAACATATCCAATAGCTTGCATCTAAGTTTTTTCGTTTACATAAAAATTCGCTTAACTTTTTTCATACGTTATGAAACTTTCCACTACAGAGCAATTAACATCATCACATCAAATGTGCAAGTAGCCACCGACAACGTTCATGACATCCGTTCCAAAGCATGTTAATTCCTGTCCCGTTTAAACAGTTAATCAGCTTACATATTCTCTATGCGCAGCTTCATGCAATATTGCAACGCGAACGCCACTTGGGCTTTACTTAACGCATAGGATTCGTCAGTTTAAAATCAATACAAATATTTCCGATCAGTTAATTAAATGGATAGCCCTCCAAACGTCACTTTCAAATGTGCAGAAGCTCGTGGTTTGTTCGAGCAGGTGCAACGAGTAACCTTTAGACACTGACACTGACACTGATAGTTCTGCTAGCTCAGCGAGATGATTTAGATGAAATGGCCAGAATTCATTACGTGATTAGCGCTACTGTTCTATTGTCACATTACTGACATTTCACCAAACGTATACTTTTAACCCGAATTCCGAATACAATTTCCCATGATAAAATTCTTGATTATTTGTTTAATTGGAGACTCCATGATTATCATTACTTATGGAGAAAATTGAACATTTCTGCACCTGTTCAGTTGGTAACCCATAAAACACACCATTTCTAGCAAACATCATCATTTGTAGTCAACTGATACTATTGGAAAGCAACATCCGCTTAAGACAATCAGGATTTTTTGGTGAAATATTCAGAGCTTGTATTTTTTCATTACACATTAAATGAATTAATCCTAAAAGGTCAAAGTTCTTCTTTTGTTCTCCATAGGTATTTTATAGACCCTACGGCTTACGTTATTGTGTAAGTTTCAATTAAAAGATTTTGGAACACCCCACACATATGGTTGAAGTTTCTCTGCAATGGATTTTTATGTCACGTCAGGAAAGGGTAGCAGGTGTCTGTTTTATTCTGATCTGGAGTTATCAACAGTGCCCAGTATGTTTACATACCTACTGTGGTCCAACGGTTGGTAATGAAATCTGTTGTGCTCGGGGTATTTTGATTGAACATTTCCTTGTGTTTTCTATATATGTACTAGTATTTTAAAAGCACAGGCTGACCAAGGAGGAAAGATGAGTGTTACCAAAGAATAATGTTACATTCTCTACATTAAAAAATAAACTAACTTGTTTTCTGGATACATTATTACATGTTTCAGTGGTCTAGGCCCGCAGTTGACACCTGTGTATACAGTTCAAAGGCCAAAACGGGTTTAATAGGATCATTAGTTTAGATCCTGCAAAAACTGGAGAATATTAAAAACAAGATATATGACATACTCAATCAGATAATCTACTGCAGTGATTTTTCAAAAAAAAAGAAATTCGTTGAACAACTCTGCGTTAAAGTGCACGAACTATTTTGTTGCTGTTCTTAAAGGTTGCCTAAATATTTTCACTATAAGACCTAATCAATACCTTTTTATTTATGAATGTCGTCTTCCATTTTAAAACGGTACTTGTTTTATTTATGTGCGAGTACTAGAATGATTAATGTTTTAATTCAAGTTACAAAAAGTATTTTTCTCGAATAAAATCGCTGCCAAGTGAAAGTGTTAATATGAAAACGTGATTATAGAATGCCCAAAGTTAGTTTGTTCCATCTGCTTTATCTCAATTCATAATTGAATATGATTTTGTGAATTGGTCACGTGATTTATTGTTTGCAGCAGGTCCATGATGACAGATAATTGTTAATTATCACATGACCTGCCACGAATGGAGATGTTGGAATCTCATCATGAAAAATTAAACAGAGGGCAATTAGGGTGAAAATAATGACACATCATTTTCTGCGGATACGAAAAATTTACACTCTCTGTCGTTCGTCCTACTTCGATTTGAATATTAGATGTAATGGGACGTTTCTCAAATTCAAATTCAAAATTTTATGGGAAAAATTACAAAAACTTCGTTTTTCAAATCTCATAGGGTGTACACACTTTGGTTCGGAACACGATTTACAGATCACAAGATCACAGTTAGTCCATGTACGTAAATGTACGTAATGTTTTCACGAGCACAGGAGAATATATTATGTAGTTGGGTATTAACACATAATGTTTACCAGAACAAATTCAACCTCATGCTTCAGTAATACTAATGTTGGCGCACAGACCACGTGAGGTGGTAGACAATTAGATGTGCTGCATACAATGACCGCAAATGAATGACGTCTGCAATCGAGACGGCTCTTTCGGAGTGATAACTTCTACGGATGCCCTATGGGATGAACATCAGTTGATAGAACAAAAAGAGATTCACGTGGATGTTTGGGTTGTTGGAAAGTTCGATACAACAAGTTCATATCACCTCTAATTTGAAGATATTGAGACGAGTATAGCCCCAGTAGCTGTATCCGTTCACCATATGCCTTCGAATGTAAACCTTTGAACATCTTGGTAGCCATTCTCTGCGGATGTTCGAGTGCCTTCCGACCTCGCTGCAGCCATGGGTTCCAGGTCTGAATTGGGTACTCGGTATATGGGCGGATATATGTGGCTAACAGACGTGGAAACAAAGCCGGCTCGAACGATTCAAAAACTTGATTGTGTAGTCCAACGTGTTTTACCGCCATGGACGATGCCCCGAAACAATTTTGGGGGGCAACTCAAGTCTACGCGAATGACTGCTCCCAGATCCTTCCTGGATGAAACATGAGGCAGAATTTCGTGTCCGAGAGTGTAGGGAAAATGACCACTGTGACGTAGTGAGAAGAGTTTACATTTCAGTCTTCAGTTTCCAGGATTGAGGGCAAAGGGCAGGGTGCCCGTGTAAGCCCCATGACCACTGGGTCGAAGGTCCGATCACAAGTGTTCGTTCCTCCATAACCGTTTCAGGTGCTCATCCAGACGCCGTTTGAAAGCGACGTCTGTGTTCCCTTCCACCACAATCGTTGAAAGGGAGAGAGTCGGTAGACTAACGGAAGACCAACTGACTGAAGTTTCCGCAATGTGAGAGAGTGTCCCTGCGTGCGGTGCTCTATCCGTAAAGGGAAGAACTGTTGCAGCTTCGGGCCCATATCACCTCTCAGGATCTTCCTCACGCAGATGAGATCTCCCCTGAGGCGCCGATACGCAACTGGGAACAGACTAGTAGCCTGTAGACAACCTTCATAACTGGCCCCACGTAGACCAAGGTGTCTTGTGGCAGCACGTTGTGCACGCTCCGAATTAACCAGTTCACCAGCCGTGCAGGGGTAGGTCACCGCACCACCATACTCAAGTTTTGGTCTAAAACGGGAAGCGTAAAGCAGCCTGAAAGCGTCCATCGTGAGCTGGTTGATAGACCGCCGAATAGGTCCCAGAATGCTCCATGCGCTAACACACAGCCGATCGGAGTTTTCTCTGGTCTTTAGTGATGACGTAACCATAACACCCAGGTCTCGTTCGCACGATGTTCTGCGCAACGTGGTTCCTTGGAAGTTGTAGACTATCTCTGAGTCAGCACGCCCCAAATGCAGCTGAGCACACTTTGCTGTGTTGACTGGAAGAGCCCAGGTGTCCACCCACTTAGCCAGGTTGCTAAAATCCGCTTGAAGAGAACTTCCATCCCTCGGATCCTAGATTGTACACCAGATTTTGATGT
>UZAN01054281.1:0-10489 GCA_900618425.1 Echinostoma caproni | reverse complement strand
TTACGCTCAGGCGAAATTCCATCAACAGAATGACGATTCCGTCCATTTGTTCTGGTAATATTTGCTCATCTGTGGGAAAATATCGTTGATGTTCAGAATCTGGTGCCGCAGAAAGAATGTAAAAGTGTGGGAGTCATTTTAATCCAGGAAACCTGGTTACATCCAAATAATGAAGATGATGTGGTCGGATTGGACGACTTTGATACCTTCAAGAGCGCCCGGATTGTGAACTTGAGCAACAGAGGTGGCGAACGGGTCACTTGCATAAATTGAAGTCAGTATAAGGACACTCGTTTGATTTTCTTCTAACTCAACACCCAAAATAATTGTACTTTTATTTGATGCAAGTCTCGCTTTCTCAGCAGATTTCACTTTATTTACTTTGTATGTATATATATATATATTTCCCCTGATACACTCGCCCCTGACGTAACACGATTTGCTGATACTGCTGTAACACAATTCACCACTTTTATTGACCAATCTTTGTGCATTACCACTGGAGACTTTAATCGATTTGGCACCTCCTTTCTAACTAATCTAGGCTTGGAGAATCTTATCACTTTTCCGACGCGTATCAATACCTTTCTGGATGACATTTATGCAAACAGTCTCACTATTTTCCATGTTCTTAAACTAGTTCCAATTAGTACTGCTGATCACTGTATCATTCTTCTTCACGAAAAGATATACAGTAAAACTAACCACTACCATCTTGCCCGATTCACCTCTCATACGTTACGGAAAGGAAACTTTGCACCGGAGAACTTGTCCAGGCTGCAGGATTTGATTTATTCGACTGACTTTTCTGTGTTCTCCAATAATCTGCTGTTTTTGTCCTTTTTGTATGCAACTGTGTTTTTCTTTGCGTGGAAAATAATCGTAAATTGCTGAAAATTCGCCGTTCGGGTGCATAAAGCGTTTCTTGTCTTGACTTGACTTTGATTTGTATACTCAATAAACAAATTAAGGAAATTAAAGCATTCATTTTTGAAAGGTTACCAAAGATAGAAGTGAAAGGTCAACTCCATGGTAAGCGAACTGATTGAATCAATAGCGTTTTGGGTACCGAAATTTGGGTATTGTCATCGCATAGGGAATGTTTTCCAGTGTGCCAAAATTGTAGCATTACTGTTATGTAACAGTGGGTTTCGAGAAGGGACAGGGTTAGCAAGGTGTCTTGTTGTTATGCTGAGTTTCGAAACAGATGATCCCGAGTATTTTGTGATTGATAAAGGTTGTTGAATTTATCAATCCACATACCGAGGAGTTTTCTTTTCACTTCCATTGTTGATAATCTTATTCCGCATCTACAAGTGCTTGCACTATGTCTGATCAACTCTATGTGTCACACAATCTCCCCCCTCCCCCGGCTTGGACTTCACACTCCCAATTCGGTTTGAAAACAGGTGCGATAGACAGCCCGAGGTTGTACTTCGGTAGGCCAAAAACAACCGTGATGCGTCAATGGGTTGACTGACTGTTATATGCTACACTTATGCTCACATCACTCCCAATGACGTTGAAAAAGGCATCCAAATTGGTCGCTACAATTTATGGCCAATCATAGCGCGAGATTAGTGATAACGGGAAATCCTAGAACGATACGGGGCGACACGATAAAGTGGCCCGACAACTGTGATGATTCAAGCCGCCCAGGTGATGCCAGAAAAGCGCCTAGGTGTTACAGCTTCTAGACCACTGACCATAAGTCGTTTGTATCGACCAATCCGAAGAGGTGCGGCCCACACAGAAGCTTTACGACGCTAGGTATGCGAACACGTGATTGGTAGATACCTGGAAAAACAATGAACTTCTTTTGTACATGTAATTTAACCCTCCTGATTTCTTCCAATAAACTACCCGCTACTCCTGTGACCTTTCCCTTGAGTCTCGGTTACGCGGAATACCGTCGTGCAAGTGCCATTGTGATTCAGTACTTCTGTGGCTCCCGTGATTTGTGATAGGTGACTCGTATTTCGTAATCAGTGCGTACTTCAACCATAACAGAAATCCAATCTACACTGTACAGTGATAATATAATCAGGACAAAACATTGTCATGGAATCCAGTAAATCCTTTAGCACACTGAAACTCATTGGCAGATTGTTCTGCGATTATTTCACGAATAGAAGGCAGTTTTCTTGCCCGAACCACAATATATGTTCTACTTGCCCGGTTGCTTCTGGTGTTCCGTGAAGTTCAATTTTTCCCCGTTTGTACTTTCAATGTATGTCAAACAATTTCCTATTCCTTCGACCTTCATTGACTGTAAATACGTGAACGATGTTATTTTAGGATGCAAAGCAACTATTCCCGATTAGACTTCAGATATTCAATGCTAGCTAAACGATTTTGTTAGTTAGTCCTTGTNCTTGTCCTGTTTCCTCCCATTGAATGCCTCAAACTGACAGGATATTGTGTTTTCCTGTTGGTCGACGAACCCTAATCAAACCTCACAAATATATCTTCCACCCCTTAGACCAATTATGAACCCATATCGATATCAACAATGGTAAAATACCTTGTTGTCACAGTATCACACAATTTGTTGTGGTCAATGCATGTTCAGAACGTATGTTGTAAGGCTAGACAGCTTTGATATTTTTCACCCCGATCAAGAACACTCTGTTCTCCAGTGATTTTACTGGTCCTAGTAATTTTACCCCGTTTATTGAGTAAAGACCCATTTGAATGATCCCTTAAACACATCTAGAATGTGATGGTATCGCTGGAGGTAAACAAATAAGCATGTGAAACTGTTTTTGCCAAAATAGTCACAGATACTCATCATTCATTATATATAATAAATTTGAAAAACCTGTATATACGTCATTCACAAGCTCAAAGTTGATGGTTTTATACGCAACTCCATCTTTATATCGTAATTCAGTTTTACCATATTTCATACGTCTGTTTGTTGACAAGGAACAAGTTTCCACCGAATTGAGCAATTGAATTGCTTCATTGAGAAACACAATCCACTGCTTTCAATTTCATTTTGCATGATTTTGTAAATTTGAATCCATAAATATGGTGAGTGTAAAATGCTAAAAATTCTCCAATCCGGGTGCATAAAATTATTGCTGAATTGAATCTTACCTCGATCCTCACAGCCAAAACGTATTCATTCTTTTGAAATGATATGTGGTAATGCCAGTTGGTTTAATGCATGTATTACCGCTCTTCTCGTGCCTCGTTACCCACCCACCCTCCCACCTCTATCTTCTATCACTATATATTACTTTTATAAACATACTTTCTCAGTTTATCTCGAAATTTATTGTTGTGTTTGACCATCCCTTTCAGCCAAAGGTGATCGTGTAACACCCGGTAGGTTACCATGACTACAGTACCCAGTACATGAATAAACTCGTTCTTTATACTGCCGTACACTGTGTAACAATACAAGTACACAGTTGGTGAGCTTTCTCCGCATGCGCTGGTACATCTGCCCTCAACACACACACAGATCACATATGCTCTAAACATAGATATGTACGGATGTGACAACACAATACACCACCATACTCGTACCCCCCCCCCATTAATCAATATCATTTATTTACACCTTCAGTTTTCTTTACGTTGTCTTCCATTCTATCAATTCGAACTGATATAAATACCGGAACATTGGATAAGACAGGTCACATCCTGAACCATATAATCTCCCAATATCACCAAAAAGATTTCTT
This sequence comes from Echinostoma caproni, assembly GCA_900618425.1. Lineage (NCBI taxonomy): Eukaryota > Metazoa > Platyhelminthes > Trematoda > Plagiorchiida > Echinostomatidae > Echinostoma > Echinostoma caproni. The sequence goes on along the minus strand of UZAN01054281.1, from coordinate 6,794 downwards.
TCCATCGCTCAGTATGTGCATTATGAGACAGATGAATAGCCTATACGGTGAATCAGTCTTGACGTGTACAACTGATGTATGCGCACATATTTTTCACTCTCCACACAATCGCGTGTACTGTACAGTCGGAGTGGTACTTATGCGTTCTGCATCAAGTTGTCCTAACCTCGTAACTAGATCAAATTGCATTGACTCAATTAAGTGGTGCACCAGTCAGTCAGTCAGTCAGTCAGCCTCCCCACCGTCTCACGCGCCCCTCCCCCTGCGTTCTGTTTCGAGATGCTGTAGGCAAACCCTCTTGTGTGTTGGAATCTTGATTTGTCTGGTGGAAAAGTATAGATTGCTGACCGATATCAAGGTCATAATCGTACTGATCAGCTCTCGTGTCCAACCCTTCAAAGTTTCCACACATACACACACAAGTACACGCAAAACATATCCACCGGCTGTTTTAGCAAATACGACTGATTGAAATCACGTGCACTGCCCCAATCCGTGCTTGTTGTCAATCTCACCGATTATTCCGAATAACAATCATGAAGCGTGGTCCCATTTCGTTGTTGGGATCTGTGTAATCTTGCTGATCAGTAGGTACATGTGACATTCACGGCGTTTATTGCCATAATAACCCCACGCACCGGCAAAAACCAAGAGGATACGAGAAATTTGGCGCTCTGATTTTTCTACGTAAGACCTCGAACTATATTGGCACTGATGAGTGAATACGAGTGTGTACGAAACCTTTAAGCTAAGGTTTCATCATAGGATAAAATATTTCAAAAGTAAGCTTGAACCCTGGCGAGCATTTGCCCAGCGTCTACGGACGAAGAACCAGCTAGCATTCATGCATTTCGAACGGTCAAATGGATGACAATTGCAACCCCGGCGGACGCATTCGGCACTCCCATTCGGTCAGATATCTTTGACGCTGTAGAAAATTATTTCGTGGTTGAGCAGTGTGTGTGTGTGTGTGTCTGACGCGATAGAATATGTCGAAGAGATTAGAAGTTGGTATTTTTAATCATCTATTTAACTGGGCTGACGTTAATTAAGCATCAACGATCAGCGGGAGAGAGAAAAAGCATGCTTTATCTTGGTTAAAATGTGTATTGTGAGGACTATCTATAGATGTGCACTTATGTGGTACTCCAGACTTCCGTGACCGCAATCCATGCATGACTAGGTACAGTTTCATGTCATCCAATCACTGTTCAAGAAGCTCGGCCAATGGTACACCGGGCGAACATGACATCCGAGTTGGTACATATGATACGTCGGTGCCAATGGTTACGACGGTCCTTCAACCAACCATATGGCCTATTACCTACGATAAAACATGATCTAATTCCATCAATAAACATAAGCATTTGCTGATATCAATGCCTCGTGTATTTCATTGGTGTCCCCAGTTCGGGTTGGAGCCAATTCAGTTGTGAGCAGTACATTACGGGTTCTCGTATTCAGTACATTCAATACTATTCCGACTATCACAACTTGGCGTTGCGCAACGGAGATCCCTGTTATTGCACCACTGAACCTCCACGGAAGTCCATCGGAAATCGAAGAGTGGGTAGAACGTTTCAAACTTTGGTGCAGCATCCGGAAAGGAGGAATGCAAAAACAGTCGGTCCTATTTTTGACGTTGGGCGACCGAGAGCTGTATTCCCTGGTGAAGAATCTAGCGTTCCCGAATGTTCCTTCTGAATTGCCGGTCTGATTCATTTGTATTGAAGTGCAGAGGCGGATGGGGGAGGCGTACGGGAAGTGAACCTTGCGGATGTGTTGCGTGAGCAAGCAGATTTACTGTTTCGTTGGTTCAATGTTTATTCGTACTTTTTATCTCTTCATTTTACTTCCTTTTATTGAATATATACATCGATGTAATAGTCAGGAAGGAAGAAGCGGCCACTCAAATAGTTACCATACAACACGAATATGTCCCTTTAATTCTTCGCTTAAAGAAGGCGGTTTTCGTGAGTGATACTTTCAAGAGACACAGAGCGATAGAAATCCCAAACCATTGAAAACTGTTTTCCCGTGGCGCTTTTAAGATACTCAACAAGGAACTGTTCAACAGTTTTTGGACAAATTGTCTCACCGGTCCCAATTCGTTGTTCTATATCAGTTTACCTGCACTGGTAGTGCTCGGAAACACAACGAAGAGTTTCTCCAACAGGATATCTGAACATTTTCCGATCCCTTTTCAAAAAGAAACAGTGAGAAGCTTGAACATCTTGATGCTGCAACATCCTATCAATAGCGAACAGAAGATTGACCCAGGAACACCGTTTGTAAGTCGGAACCTATGAATCAAGTTAAAGGATTGCGTAAGAAGATCCTAAAAACTGCGGAATCCACAGCCGGAGTTGTACAAACAACGCAACCTGGTTCAACCTCTGCTGTTACCATAGCCACAAGACTGATTGTTCCATAATCCTGTGCGATACCTTTTACATCCATTTTTCCTTCATCAATCACAATTTATGTCTGTTTTATTCACTCTCGACTAATATCTTTCATATCCTATCCACTTCATACATTTTATGCAGCTTTTTCTATCCCCCTTGTCGTGACCGCATAGCTTCATTCAACACAACCTTAAACTTTGGACTAATCTAGTGGCTAATCGAACTGCTTATACAAATGCTTGAAGTGATACGTTAAAAAGAAATTTCTTCGTGTTTCGACTTTGTTCTTATGTACATCAATGGGTTAGTAAAGTTAGGAAATCTCAGTCAGATCTGCACTGCATCTGAACAGTTCAATCTCAATTGATGTGACGCAATATGTACACTGGATGAACTGGATCCGAAATCCAGTTACCCAGTTATATCAGACCTTTTCGCATCTGTCAAACTTGGTTTAATTTGGTTTGATGATCTATTACGAATCGGACTAGCTGACAAAATCGGAGTAAACTAAAATAGAACAGATGTTCAAACATACTTGAGATTGAAGCTCTTGAAGGATAACTCTCTTTTTGCCAATTTTCCACGATCTCGTCGACCTGAAAGTATTGCGGCAATATGTAGGACTCGAATTTTCACAACCAAACGTTAATCAAGCCTGTGTGTGTGTGTGGCGTGACATTATGCATTATCGTATCACATAGTCAGCTTCCCATGGTGTGAAATCCAATTCCAGTATCATTTTTTTAAATTTATGAAAAATCGGATTACCTTCATTAACCGTCCATCAGGCACGATTACCCTTAACTGATTGCAGCTCGTATCATCGAAAGAGAGTGAAGTACGGTATTTTCGTCCAACCTATCGACTATTGGTCCCGTTTAAGTATCCCCAAATGGTGAGTACTTACAACAAACCTATTTTTCAACCGCGTCTACAACCGTTTTTTTCTTTCTGAAACGTTTTTCATACTCTCTGATAATGTATCATGTCACGCCACGCACACACACACATTGGGTTCGTCAGATTTTGATCAGAAATATGACGACCCAGTCTGCATCCACTATAGTCCAATTCCTGCACACGTTCTCAGACCATTTCCCAGATACGTCAATGATTTCACAACACTTACTTGTTCTTCCGAATGTGTTTCCCCATACACGTACACCTAGGCATGACAAATGGTTAGTGTTTTTGGGAGATATTTACTTGTCTGTGGAAATTTTTTAAAACAAATCGATGTCTACGCTCTACTTCCAGCCTCCAGTTAGCTCAGAAATGTTCGTACTGTCTGTGTTTTAGTCTCAAGGATGGTGGTGGCGCAATGGTTTAGTCGCTGTCGCAGGCGTGCTTTGGACCCTACGGTCCGAGGTTGGAGCCCCGCCATTGCTACCCATCTTTGGTGGTAGGCAGTTTTGCTGTCGTCCGGTCTAATACCACGCCTAATCTGTCGGAGCCTTATGTAATTCGCCACTCTAGGTCCCGGGGATTAGGTTACCGGTTTCCATCACTGAATAGCAGGTCCTCGTGACAATGGGGCTTTCCCCGTTTGCTGTTCATCACACGAAATTGTGTAATACAAAACAAAATTTCTGACCACTGTCACATGTTTTAGCAGTTATTTACAGGTGCTTCCACAGGTGAAGTTTGTGAGTTGCTCGAATCACTTTTCACCTGAAAATGGCTCCATCCCATTTCAGAGTAAACTGTGATGTGAACTCGGTTAGCAGGAGAACTTTTATACTGACGTTTGTGCATGTTGTGGCCTACAACTGACTGATACGTTTGTCATACATACCTGTGGCTGTTGTGTGCACAATGACGGTTAAGAGCGAGACAAGTACATGAAACAAACGAGAATCCGCACTGGAATTCCACAGTATTGCCCCGTTTCTTACTCCTGTCAATCGGTTCCCTCACTACAGGTAAATAGCAGTTCTCTAATGGCAATAACCTCGTATCTGCATTTACCAATTACATTGATCCCACCACCAGGCCGATTAACAATCAAGTGAAAGGACATCACCCAATGTGGCTCAATCCAGGGGCGAGTGCAGTTGATAGGCCAAACTATATATTAAAGTTGATATACGGGATTTGTTCGATTCCATATATTTGATCCCAACGGTCTATTTCATTGATATCAACCACCGATTTTTGCCTACAGCAGAATAAACATCTCCCCGCTTTTATGGGCACTGAAATGGTTCGTGAGATCCTACTTCCTCTCACCACTTGGTGCACACTCCGAATGCAATAAAGTGATACCAGCGTTTCACGCGACACTTGAAAGAATATCGCCTAATTTGTACGTTAGGAGATGACGGAAGCAGTGGAAGACATGGATGGTTTAAATTCTGAAATATTTGATATAACAAATTGAAATCTCCTCCGATTGGATGATACTACATGAAATATGATTCCAATGATTGCAATCTCTTCCTGAAGCTGAGGCCATGCAATCACTTGATCATGTTGTTTGGGTAAACCTTTGATGGCCGCTCATGCATCTTACGGTCACTGTGTGGCCAGTTCAGAATTACCTCCAAACATATCACCATATGTTTCGTATTAGAAATTCAGGGATTTTGTCTGCACTGTCTCCAAAATGGTTGACGCAGTGATCAATTCTATTATCGCGTAAAATAAAAAATAGTCTGGCAGTGGCGAATTACACCTTTTCTTTCGTCCAATTCAACCAGATGAGCAGTTTGTTAATCTAGATTTCGTGAAACACACTGTAAACTTTGTCCTACTGGATATACGTTAGCTCCTATTCCACACTCAAACCTATCACTCCTAGGCGCTGCATTCATTGAACTGAATACAAAAACATTTATCATAAATTGCCTAAAGCGTAATATTGTGTAATAATGCGTATTTATTTATTTCAGGTTTTAAAAATTGTTCGATAAAACATCACTGGTTATACTTCCCGGAACCTTAGTTCGACAACGGCAATCTCTCTTGTACTGCTTCGCGTTTAGCAGAACCCCGTGAACTGTAGCGAATTTTATGTTCAAACGGATGCAAATACAGGCTAACAGGAAGATATAAATGAATTTCTTAAAAAAAACGCTTTTCTGAATTCCAAAAGCATGTTCCAGTATATCCTAATCTTGCCTTGGTTTGAACGTTGGTCAATCGACAAAAGAAATTTGATTATTAAATTTAACTTACTTTACAGCGTAACAATGAATCTTTGGTATTGTAATCTCGCGAGATAAAACCAATTTCATTCACTCTCATTGATTCATTGCACATTTTTACAGGAAACTTTTTAACTTCATCCACGTAGTGAATATCGATTTAACTTTCCCAATATACGGGTTGTTTATTTTTACTCCAGTGGTCATTCAATAAATGATATATTGCATTTCTTTCAAGTAGAATGCATCTGAACGTTGAAAAAAGACAGAACAGAAGAATTTATGAGCTACTGTCTTTTAGAGGAATGTGAAATTCATAGAGGATCGTAGTCGTGATTTTCATCAAAACAGTGAAAGCATATTGCATCACACACACGCACGGGGAAAATCGAACAATAGTTGGCACCAGGCAGGAGAAGTCAGCAGCAGCCGCAACAACAACAACAACAATAGCAACAGCTACAGCAGCCCTGCACAGGCATTCATTCGCCCTGCTTGTAAAAATAGGGAAATAGATTACCAACTGCGATTTACTTTATTCACTACAAATAATATTCGGATCTGAATGGACCTGAATGAGACCTCAAAAAATCTTTCTCTCTTCCCTGTGTAATGGTGAACCATATTCATATGCAGGCGGTGATCAAGCAAAGGTTGTTTAGTGCGAGATGCGGGCAGGTGAGCAGATGCACTTTTAATGGATCTGATAAATTCACCCAAAGAAACGCGACGATTACTTGATACCATTCAATCGTTTCAAATTAATCTGCAATAATTGCCTTAAACAGCTGTTTTTTTCAGACCCATCTAGGAATCTATCTAGTGTCGCAGGAAATGATGTACAGCTTTTCATTCGAGTGAAACGAGGTTGGAAGTTTAGATTGGAAAGAACTATTCACCTGATTGCAACAGGTCATCCACAACGGTTATTATCCTGGAAAACTGTAAATCCATATGATCCTCGCCAAGAAATCTTCTTTTCATTTTCTATCCTTTTATTGAATATGCAAATACGCTATTTGAAGGAAAGAAAAGTGACCAATCAAACGGGGCTGCCATTGAACACACACACAACGGAAAACGTCAGACGGTGGTGGTGGTGATGGGATTCGAACACACGTCCTTCGGGGTGATAATTTGGTAATGTTACCACCGGGCCACCACCCATTGCTTTTCACTAATTAGTCATTAAGGTTTTATTAATTATTGGACCCGGTGGCGGGGGTTGGGTGGGGGG
>UZAN01054280.1:0-15679 GCA_900618425.1 Echinostoma caproni | reverse complement strand
AATTCACACCTTAATAGTTCGCGAGAGAAACTAAGTTCTTCCCTTGCCATACCCCTTGGCGACTCATTAAACGTGCACAGATTCACGCAAATTGTTTAAACGATCAAGGCAAATCAATACCTTTATGATTTGTTTGACGGTGAACATCTGCTGTGTCTGACTGCAAATACGCGCCCTTCAGGTTCATGACATTGGTTCCTGTGTATGGAATATGGATTCGCTTTGTGTGAACTTGGCGTTTTCCCCAATTGTAATAGTTAGCAGGATATGTTTCATAAATGTTGCAATCAGTCCCTTCAGGCCAGATCAGATCTGTCCCCGTATTCCTTGGTCACTAATCTACGCGGAGTTGATGGTTGTGCTTACACTACATCACGCTATCATTTGCAGTTGCACTATGGTTATGCAGACAAGCCGAGTGTGGGCTATTAACGAAATTTGTATAATAGCATTAAGTGGAACGTTGAACTCATTTTCATTGTTTCGGATCAGCTGATGAGCTCTGATAGGAGTGAAACTGGAGTCTAGTGCTTCCGAGTGTATGGATGTGCGTGAAGGTGAGTTCTAGATAATGATTAGTTCTAATTAACCAATCAATCAATCAAAAAAAATATTCTTAGATAAACAACAATAAGAGCAATAATTATTGAAACCTTTCTCGAGGATCCAATATGGCTATTCTATGGTATTTTCTGTGCATCAGGCTTTGCACACGATGTCACACCCCTGGTGACTCAGTTCGTGACGAAGTAAAAAAATCCCTGAAAGCGTATTCTCCCGCATGTTATCTATTCATTTATTTTACATTGGTTCAAACACAAGACTTCGATGATAAAACTGAGGCTATGCGACAGTTATGTTTAAATCCACAGCTAACATCAATCAGAAAACTGAAGATAACATCTATAAAACGGGATACTTACTTTTATACAGTTTTGTCAAGGCCAATCAAAAACGGATTAAAATAGTTTGATCAATAACGTGCTGGGATAAATGAACCACAGGAACAGTTCAACAGATAGTGAAAATTCTAAGTTTCAAAGAATTTTCCCCGTGCATAGTTGCCCCATACCGACGTAGGCAACGTTGAGAAACACTGCATGATATGACTGCGTGTTGCGCATCGACACGTTGTCCTCATTACTCTATCCAAACTATTTCCATTTCAACATTCAAATTTTCTCTTTATATTCCTTCATTTAAGTAAGCAGTCAATAGATAGCATTCAAATCCGCCTCATGAACATATAGGAATGAAGTTTGATCCAACTGGACAGAAATTTACTTGTTTTTGATCAAATTATTTTCTGGGCCAATATAATCCTCATATTTGTTGTTTTATTAATCGTATACCAGTGTTTACTATCTCTCGAAGATATGCATTTCTGTTTGTCTAGTCAGACAGATGATCAGGACCAGAGAACTCGGATTGCACTCCCCTCAAAGCCTGTCATTCATCGAAGTCCGAAAGTGGTACCGCCTCACCCCCTACTTGCTATTCAAATGCTATTCACGTTTTATCGTAATGTGATGCAATACGTTGTCCTCGTATCACTCAAGTAAAATCAATAACATTGCGTGCAAATCATATGATACACGAGGGTTTAATTCAAATATAAATTACCGACGGTTGAAATAACCGTTTCATTAACATCACCATCATCATTACGTGAGAAAGGTATTTGTTGGGTGTGAGGAATTTACCGGAGGTTTCCGGGACCGTCGGTTTACTAGTTACAATAGTGATCACAATTACAAAATTCCAAATTGACAAATATTGAAATAAGATGTCAGTCAAACTGTCAGTCAATCAGTCAGTCTGTCAGTCGGTCAGTCAGTCAGTCAGTCAATCAGTCAGTCAGTCAGTCAGTCAATCAGTCAGTCAGTCAGTCAGTCAATCAGTCAGTCAATCAGTCGGTCAGTCAATCAGTTAATCAATCAAACGGTCAAACAGTCGGTAAATTTCAACATTTCATGTTACGATGTGACCTACTGAGCATCAGTGTGGAATCAGACGAAAAACGAGATAGATCCACCGAATACTGGGTGCCCGATGAAATCTGTCAGTACCTAGGAAGATCCAGACAGCTGGATTCAGAGTGGAATTAGTTGCAAATGACTCATTAACCACATGCAACCCCCTGATTGCGTTTTCCGCTCTGATCCAAGTGGAAAAATTGATTGATAAAATCGTATTGACTTTCAGGGTTGAAAAACGAAAACAGTTTTCAATTCCCTCCCTATTCCAAATCAATTGGACAAACAAACTCAACACAAAAACCACATATTACCTTGATTGGTGCCATACCTCTTCTAATTTATCTTTCGTTNGGGAAACAGTGGCAATGGCTTTCGCGAATGGAACGTCCCAGATTTCCAATGCTCTACCTCCTTTGAAAGGAACTCTGACAAACACCCCTTTCTTTTTAGCCAAGTGATGATAAAGTGAGCCAAAATCTTTCCAAAATAAAATCACTATCAGAACAATGGACGCGTTACAGATTCAGTGGTGGTGCACAGCACCAGCAACTAGCAACTGTGGGTTTGACTAGTCAAATAGTAGTTTGATTCAGAGTGGAATTAGTTGCAAATGACTCATTAACCACATGCAACCCCCTGATTGCGTTTTCCGCTCTGATCCAAGTGGAAAAATTGATTGATAAAATCGTATTGACTTTCAGGGTTGAAAAACGAAAACAGTTTTCAATTCCCTCCCTATTCCAAATCAATTGGACAAACAAACTCAACACAAAAACCACATATTACCTTGATTGGTGCCATACCTCTTCTAATTTATCTTTCGTTCAGCGAAAGAAGTATCATTTCTTCAGTATTCACTCACAATCAAGACCTAATGATCTGTCTATGAGTTGCTTGTCATTCAATGCTGTTTCATCGGTATTAAGAATATAACACTCAGGGTATTCATGGATCAACTGCTGTAGCCCAGCTCGAAACTCGTCCACTGCATCCGGTGGTACAGCCAAAGTTTCACCCTAAACCTAATAAGTAATGCACATGAGGTTTTCTTGTCTCTTGCTCTGCAAAATTTACCAAGAGCGAAATAAAATTTGAGAAGACTTGAAGTCACGATGGTGCATTTTTTGTGCTAGCTGAATTGCCTCCTTACAAATGATGCCCTCCATCATAGGGAACTCCCCGTGCTATTCCTGGACTGTTCCGGCGTTCACAGGCTATTCGATAGTGATTCGACAGGACATAACAACGGAATCAGGTTCGCTTGAAACACTGAGTGATTCGACTGCGGAGCTCTGAGCCACACTTGACTGATTCAGCATTTCCAATAAATTCTGATCCATAGGCTTTCACACATTTTCAAATCGAGTGACTGTGTTTTCGATTGTCTGCATTGGTGTGTCTTGCTCGCAAAGATTATCCAATCAGTGAACAGTGCCATGAACGCGGCACACTAGGTGCAACGCCAGTGGCTGAATACGACATTGTAGGCTGGTTAGTCAATGGCCGTCCCGGAAATCGGTTAACGACCAAGTGAGTAGGTACCAAGACCTGCGACATATTGAGGGGTGTGACATTGCATAGTCAGAAACTCGGTTGTTACGCGAACTGTTGGTTTGGGTTTTTCATAGAGTGGGAAGATATTAGAAAGTGCGACTTCTCAAAGGTGCCACATAGCAGGAGATTTACCGTAATACATGCTAGGCTGTCGCTCATACCAGCAGTTACTAGCAACTGTTAGTTTGACTGGTCACATAGAAGTTTCATTCATAGTGACAACGTTTTCAACCAAACGATTCGCTAATCACATCCATTTTTTGATGGCGAAATTTCTCGGATTAGAGTGAACCGATAGATTGATCAAACGGTATTGAATCACAAAAAAGGAGCAAACAACAAGATCAGTTTAAACGTCGATCCTTACGCCAGATCAACGGAGCATAAAACTCAACATGAAAACCACATAATAAAATGGTTGATACTTTACCGCTTCTAGTTTATCTTTCGTTCCACGAAGAAAGTATCGCAAATATAGCACTCTTCAACTTTTCTTGTTACGATGTGACCTACTGAGCATCAGTGTGGAATCAGACGAAAAACGAGATTGATCCACCGATTACTGGGTGCCCGATGAAATCTGTCAGTACATAGGAAGATCCAGACAGCTCCTTCTCCAAAGTGATGCATGTGTACAAAACCGTTCGTTACCCAGTGAGTGTATAATTGAGCACAGTTTGGGGTCACTGGTAGCACGGTGGACCGAATCCAGTGTGGGTCACAATCAGTCCACAACAGCGATTCACCCCGCTCAATGACAGAATGTACAAGAGTTGTTATAAGGACAGTTTCTCGTAGACGACAACGTCCTGTTCAATCGTTTATTCTGAAAGCTAAGTGTAGACAAAACGACAAAAGTTAATCATGGAGCAAACTGTCCACAACCCACACACACACACTGGTGATCCTCACGTTCCGCGATGTTTTCCAGTATTTCCGCGACAAACGTCCATCGCTTTTCAGTGGTGGAGAGCCTATCGTGTGTATTCGAATTAAGGAAGTGGTGCCTTGGGAGATTTACCAATCCATATGTGCATGCCACGTCTGTCTGATTTGCTCTGATCTGCTCACGCGTGACTCAAAAGCTCTCTCCTTTCAGAACGACGATAAGTTCCATCCTAATCGGTTAAGTTCGTAGAATCAACCGACACCGGTTCTTGAAAGGTTTAAACTGAAGGCAAAATCAGTAAAACGCATTTTATGCCTAAAATCTTGATCAATAATCATACTTTGGAAAACTGAACTAACACAATTTTGATACAACTCACCAAGACTTCTTAACATTTATCTCTTACCCTTATTTGCCGCAACTTTCTTGAATCCCGTTCTGAAACTCCATGCGCAGTTTTCAAACTGTTTCGCGGAGAGCAGACATACTGACTGCTGACTTCATCCAGGACAACCGCACGTGGCTTTCCCACCGAACTTGATTTCGGCAGCGTATACACACAAAAACACGGTGTTGTCGCAGTGTCGAATGGGGCATTCATTGTGTGCTGCGCTTCTCAGAACACAGAATTTAAGTGCATTTGAGAAAGAATATTGCATTGCTGCAGGACGATGTCACAACGGGGAATAAAGCGCAACCGACACTCGGTTGAGGGCGTTTTCGCTCGTCCTGGTAAAATAACCTCGGGTGGAACAGTGGTGAACAAAATGAGAACTGATATATATCCGAGGAATGATCTCATCAAAATTATTTATTCGATGGACAAGGAAGTCCAAAACTGTCAGTGAAACGCTTGCTTCTCAATAATGAACTATTAGTTCACCTTTTTGAATAGAGAAGTGAAGAACACAGGGTTGCACAATATGCCCTGGATCATCAATTCGTCGCATCTGCACCCGTGCTCACTACAGTCTATGAGCTTAATAACATATGGTCAGTAGATAACAGAATCGTAGGCGGAGAAAGATTGCGGTCAGCATTACTCACCAAGCAGATTTGTTACCAACGTAGCGCCAGAGTGATCAACCATTCACGCTGTTCACACCGTTGGCGATGATTATTTTGCATAGTTAGTACCTCGGCGTTTGTACTCTAGAGGATTCTGAACACGTCGCGCAGCATGACACAGTGTTTCAGTTCACCAGGTGTTGTGCGATTGACGAACTGAGCATCCTATGGCTCATTGGTGACTTCATACTTGGGAAGTTCCCAGTCATTGTTTTCTGACGCCCGACCGGGATATTCTTGGTTAGTCGGTAACGCAGTTGTCTCTCCGTACTGCCTATGTCGACGGCTGGGTATCCACACCGGAACTGATAGATACAATTAGATTTGGCGTGATGAGACAGCGGGTCTTCCACCGGGCGGTTTTAAAAGCAACGACGGAATCAACTGTGTACTAGGTGTGTTAGGTAAAGTAAGCGGGAACTAATTTAAATCCGAGGAATGGTTTTATCAAAACCATACACGTTTTAACGGTTCTTTTTCGCTTTATGTTTGATTGGACGAGGTGGTGCACATTTGATATTGACCAATTTTATATGCAAGTACTGTCTGTCTGATTGCTGTGTTCTTCTCACTGTGACGCACTACCGTTCTCCTATTCAGTTTGGTCCTGTCTGGAAATAATTGACAACTGTCTTAGAAGACGCTTGAAGGAAAGACTGTATTTGCAGTTGGTGCTTTCATTTTGGTCGTCCGTTGGTTTGCATGGCTACAGGATGAGTTTTCAACTTTAGGAATCACATTCACCAAATTGCGTGAATATTGATTTCAGCCGTAAGAGAACTGGAGGTTTGACTGGATTCCGTGATATTATAGTATCTGTTAGCTCATTACCAGCGCGCTCTCCCAACTATCGCTGAGATGGCCCGCAAATACTGAAGGTAACCTTTGGGACACCAGAAATGGTAAACGCAGTTCTCCAGTCATGGTATGAACACAGAACCAGAGGGCCCAAAGAACTACGCCTAAGACCGATGCTGAATTCAGGACCGAAAAATTGTTCACCGGTCGAAAATGTCAATCACATTGCGCGTGAAGCACTGCAAACTTCATGCTCCACTCCAACCCCATCAGATTAAACCCAACAAACACCTACGGCAAAAAACGTCTGCCGGCGGACGACGAGGTCGGCCAAATTACGTCCCTAAACTCCAATGGATTTCTGCACCGACAACGACTGAACTGTTTCTATACCAATTCTCAGGGTTTTTTCAGTAAGTTTCCAGAAGTGGAACTAAGTTGTCGGACCGGGATCTCATTACCGTAACCGAAACCTGGTTGACAACTGACATTTTGGACTTCGAGCTGCGATTACCGGGCATGGAGCTATTGAGACGTAATCGTCCAACGCGAGGTGGGGGCGTGTTGCTCTACTGTAATAACAGCTTGCAATCATCAACATTCTTATCATCAATTTGAAACCTGAACAAAGTGACCGGGGAGACTGATTCCGGGAGTCAAAATTGTGAATCACACTCTCTATCTCAGTTGTTTAACTTATTCAACCTCCAATATACAGCGTAACCAAATCTTGTTAGTCAATCATTTTTGGCCTCTATCAGGGGTGAACCTGTATCCAAAGACGCTGTCTTTCTTCGACGCCTAACGTGCATTTCTCACATTGATTGATTTGCACTCATTCAGACTTCACTTTCACGCACAATCCTCAGTTCATTGAGTCGTTCGAAGCATCAGACCCGAGACTCGCTCTCATCAGCAATGAATATCCACCGTCCCATCCACTGTCCGGGATTTGAACTCCGGACTCAGCGCGTGGAAGGCGGATGCGTTTCCAATCTGTGCCAACCAGCTCATACTATGGCTGAACCGAATTTCGTGGTTCACTCAACTCAAGAAATAGAAAGCTGATACAAAGCTGTACTGTGTCCATTCCTGTGAATTGCAGCTTATTTTCTTTTCCCATCTAGTGTTCTGACTGATTTTGCATAGTCACTCTTCGATCTGGAATAAATTGTAGTCCGTCAAAACAGTTTTAGTGTTTTCACCTTTCCCAGTGAACCTCCTTCGGGACGGTAGAACTCTATACCACTGGGAGCGTCCCCATAATGAGGGGTAGACCACCGATTTGGTAGCCCAATCACTATCGTGTTTGGAAAGGGATGTCATCTTGACCGCTTGTTGTTCAACCACGCTGTTGACTGGGCAATGAGGTAAGTGCTGACCGGCTGTCCTGAAATCCAGCGGAATAAGGAAAATCGCATATCGTGCCTGATACACTGCTGTCAGTCCCCGACGAATGATCTTCGTTCTCGAAGTCCATCTACCATAGGTGACTAGACCGAAAATCAAGATTGTCAAAACCCAAACGGTGGCCGACTCTGCAGTAGTTGTTTAATAATGATAAAACATTCCAGTGTGTATCGCTCATTGAGAGTGCGAGGAGAAATTACAGCAAGACTACTCAGATCATATGGAATCCAAGTCGCCAACAAACCAACCACCTGTCTAAGGGAGACTTCTGTTGAAACCGACGGATAGAACAATGGAGAAGGACAAGAGCAGTGTTATCTACAAAACAAACTGCACGAACTGCCCGAAATGTTATATCGGACAAACTGGAAGAAAACTGTCAAAAAGGATCCGTGAACACCAATCGTCATTCAGGAGACATGACACACTATCTTTGATTTCCTTGCACGAAGATGAAGGAGGACAACAGTTTGACTTCGAATCAGTAAACATTGTCGACCAAGCCCAGTCAACGCACACTGGAGAATTTCTCAAGGCTTGGCACACTTCAAACAACACTATAAACCGACACATTGAGCTAGATCGACAAAAAACAACAACAGGAACAAAAAAGGTCCCGCCGTCACCTGAGAACGGATCGAGGCCGCAATCCCATTCTCAGCCCCGCGCAGCACTTTACAGGCGAACCGAGTAGAACACAGTGAGAACAAGGGACAAAAGCAGTCGGTGGAGAAGAACACATAAACGAACGAGTCAAACACAAGCACTGATGATGTCACCTCGGCTGGTGATGAAACGTTTGCAAAAAATTGCTAAGCTCGGCGAACAAGTGAACTGGAACACTTGAGCGTTCCTATAGGCGACAACATTTATACTGAAGTAACGTATTTTCTAAATAATAATAAACAGACCTTTGTTAGGACGGAGCGCATAGAATCCGTCCTGTCACGCATCGACGCACGTCACACCACAAGTTCGCTCGTGACGCCCAAGCCGAATCGACTAATGATTGGATGACTAAGGCGAATCAAACAGCTGTCGTCCGATCAACCTGAATGTTAAGGTCGCGATCTGATTGGCGCGTCATCACGTCTTTTCTCATACGCCCAATTTTACCACACATATTTGCGTGTTGTTTAATGATCAACAATACACTCTGACTGTCGTTTCTAAGCCGTGTTCATTCTCCCAATATTGGAGCCTAGACAAAGAGACACACGCATCGATCATTCGTCTTGGCATAAGACATAACAGCCTTGATGAGTATTAACGGCAGCAATTTTCTTGATTCGTTTACACTCAGCAGATGGGGTGGTTCAGAATGCAGCGGATACTCCCATTTCGTCAGTATTGGTTGACCTAGACGATGATGAGTTAAGAGGAAACTGAAGAGAATTAAACAATGTGTACTTACAACAAATTAACATTGGTAACAACTAAGATGTAAAGTTTTTGTACGCTAATAGTCGATTGGTCTGCTTTTATGACTTTTTCGAGTCTCTTCGGTATCGAATACACTAACTTTGTTATGAAGTCATTTCATATTTTGTGCTCCATTACGTGAGGTATTTTCACCTCCAATGTACAATGTATAGGTAGCAAATTGATCTTTCCCTCTTTTCAAAACATAAATCAGATTTTCAATCACATCGAGATCCGGGCTATTTCCACCGAAGACCTTCCTTCTATCCGTCAACGAAACCCCGGGTTAACATTCGGGATCTATGCACCTGCTCCCGGGGTGGGCATATCCTGCGGTACACAAGTGTTCAAGCATATTATACCCCTAGTCTAGGATTGCACATTCGCAACAGGCAGCCCTCACTGTCCACTCATGTTCAATTCTTACCAGCAATAATGGGTTCAAGCCATACAGAAAAAAAANAAAAAAAACAATCCAGTTCAATGATACTTACTGTCCAGTGCAAAACAAATGATGATAAAGCTGACGGTCAGAATACGAGCCAGCGAGTACATGTTTTGCCGGCAATTCTCAAAGTCATTTGTCCAGCGTAATTGGCTCTTGATATACCTGTTTTGTGGTCACCGCGATAGAACTCAACCAATCACGTTTTCGACACCTTGTGTTGTTATGTCCAATAACCTGGCCTATTCTTGTGGTGACCAGTCTCCAATAAGAGGTCAGCTGCAATAATATTTGTAAAACGTACTGGAATGAAACAGCAGCGAAATGAATATGTAGAATGCAAATAATAAATAAGCGAATGTTATTGCATTGGATGTTTTTCACAATTCTCATAAATAATTGAAAAACATAATACATAACACGAATGTCCATTTCACAACTGATTATTCATGATTAGCGTAAAATAGTCTGCATCCGACAAAGTTAAAAAACGATAAGTAAAGAAGATGACGTATTCACGCAGTCAAATATAAATCATAATAAATACTAAATTTATATATATATACTTCCTGGGCGAAGGTATATGAGTGAACTGATAAAAGACTTCCGGATACGCATGCCTGATGAGCAGCAAGAACAGCGAAACAGGTCGTGGGCTTTCAGCGAAATTTTGTCCAGTAATTCACATGCTTCTTATTACCATTTTTTCATCGTATATGGTTCCAAGCATTTACATATATATTTCAATTCTTCAGTAGATCAATTCAAGCCCTCAGCAGATGCTGCATGAATGTCTGTGTGCAAATTGTTCCGTTGACAACAAGGTATGAGGTCACCATAATTGGATAGGGAAAAGAGGACACAAAATGTAAGGCATAAGTCTTGAATGAATAGGAAAGGTATGGAATTGTGAGAAAAATACAATTAATGAGGATTGAGGGAGGTGGGAGAGAACAGACAAAGCGTCGCACAGATATGGATAGTTATTCTCATGGCCATGGTAACGGCAGTGCTTGAATCAGATTATTCTGCTTGCACAACGTTGGATTCATAATACCAATTGCTATCGATTCCGCAGTTGTCAGGATCTTCCTACGAAGTCATTAGGTGTGCTTCTTAGGTGCAGTAAAGAGACTTGTAAATGATGGTTCTGGATAAATTCTGTGTCCGCATTCGACCAAATGTTGCGAGATTGAGCTGTTCAAGCTTCTCACTTCAATGTTCGGTTGTGAAGAGCAACCGGACAATGTCCAGGTAGTCCTTTGGAAATCGTCTCGTTGGGTGTTCGTTATACCGAGCATTAAAAGTGCTCGTGAACTGATATAGAACAAAAGATTGAGACTGATGGAGACATTTATCCTTTAGCTGTTGAACATTGATTTTTTTAGTCCTCAAATAGAGTCCCAAATGCCCCCCGGGGAAACAGTGGCAATGGCTTTCGCGAATGGAACGTCCCAGATTTCCAATGCTCTACCTCCTTTGAAAGGAACTCTGACAAACACCCCTTTCTTTTTAGCCAGTCTCATTAAATTCAATCTTTTTGTTTTCAATCGAAATTTTGGCAAAAAACCCCTCTGAATGTGCGTTTTTTCAGAGGATGACTCTTATGTAGGACAACTTTGGTTCAGAGTCTCCGGACTGCAAATTCTATTTGCCCTGTACGCTAGACCAATCACTAAATTCCGTTTGCACCTCAGTGGAAAGGAACTGAAAATATGTGTGTTGTCCTACTACGCATGTGCGCTTCATAAAATGATCATCGTTTGTACGACAGGAAAAAACGTCCAGGAGGCGAAAACGCAACTTTTTTCTATCTCCATTGTAGATCGTATACACAAATAAGCTTTGTTAGGCATCAAATAAATCAATAATTTCTGTTCCGGGATCGTAAATGGTGAACGTATCATCCATAAACCTGGTGTTTATACCTAGACCATCAACTGGGTTTAACACTGGTCCATCTTCGAGCTTGGAAATATGTGTATAAAGACCTAGCGTTTCGAGCCTCGCTGACTGTATTAAATATGGTATCATCCTGTATCAAAAGCCCCATATCTGTCTGACTATCAACTTATCTTGCTACTTCCATTGGTCCGATACCTCGAGAATCCGATTGCGGCAACTTGACGAACGAGTCTAGCGCCCCACAGTTACGAGATAAGGTTAGCTCAGTAGAAAGACACTTCAACACATCATCAATATATTTCAATTGTTCTTTTATTTTGTCAATACGATGTCTTTCCTGATTTTTGTTTTAGGCAGTTTGCAGGCAATTTGACCCACGGACGTTCCACAAAATATCATCCGCACACATATGTGTTTAAGTTTAATTAAATGCGGAAATATCACTCGCACATGAAAGTTCATCTATTTTGCCTGAACTGACATTGCATCAGTAGATATGCAAATCCCCACATTTAAATCCCCAGCATTAACGCACGCAATCGACTGATCATGTCTGAATCATAGAAATCGGAACAGTTTGGTGCCTGCTTATCTGTTGACCAAATCGAGTTACCGATCAATGAATGCCCGGCCATATTGAGTATGATACGTGAACAGTTATCAATGAAAAAACAAATTATTTTATCGGGTCTGAAACGTAGATTGCTCTAAACAATTACTGGTTACATTTTCCGGGTTATACAATTGAACAGCTCCTCCTATTCGAGGTCAACGGTTGTGACTAAACTGATAATTTTCGGTTGTGTAGTAATCAGATCAACAAATTCGTTTCTCAAAGTCTTCAAAAGTCTTCAAAGGACCGACCCACCCAGTTGGTTCGTAGCTCGATCGCTCAAACATAATGTTTTTGCAGATTCGTTCATCCGGGGTTGATGATTCCAGCCAGAAAAGTAAAACATATTAGATCACTCGATTTGGGCGTTCACCAGCACTTGTCAAGCCTGCATTTGAGGAGCCCTAATTATGAAATGTCACTGAGCGTTGGAGACTATCTCTATTAGGTCTTTAGAGAAAAGTATTTGGAAAGATGTACTTCCGCTCGCATCAGTTTTTTCTCTCCAAAGTACATACATCAGCCTAAATATATATCTCGTCGAATGAAGCTTGCACTTTCAGGTGCTTTGAACAGAAGACCGGAGTAGCACAGGGTATACACGTCCATATTCCATTTCACCAACGTAAAACCATTCCATAATGAAGCAGCTGTAAAAAAACAGAGTACGCAAACAAAAATGAACCACAAAAACGTGCCTTCAGGACTCAATAGACTAGTGCTACAATATCCGATCATTCGTGGCCTCAGAGACGGAGGATTCTCAATCACCACATGAGTGAAGTGAACTTACCTATGATAAAGTGAGCCAAAATCTTTCCAAAATAAAATCACTATCAGAACAATGGACGCGTTACAGATTCAGTGGTGGTGCACAGCACCAGCAACTAGCAACTGTGGGTTTGACTAGTCAAATAGTAGTTTGATTCAGAGTGGAATTAGTTGCAAATGACTCATTAACCACATGCAACCCCCTGATTGCGTTTTCCGCTCTGATCCAAGTGGAAAAATTGATTGATAAAATCGTATTGACTTTCAGGGTTGAAAAACGAAAACAGTTTTCAATTCCCTCCCTATTCCAAATCAATTGGACAAACAAACTCAACACAAAAATCACATATTACCTTGATTGGTGCCATACCTCTTCTAATTTATCTTTCGTTCAGCGAAAGAAGTATCATTTCTTCAGTATTCACTCACAATCAAGACCTAATGATCTGTCTATGAGTTGCTTGTCATTCAATGCTGTTTCATCGGTATTAAGAATATAACACTCANAAATCTTTCCAAAATAAAATCACTATCAGAACAATGGACGCGTTACAGATTCAGTGGTGGTGCACAGCACCAGCAACTAGCAACTGTGGGTTTGACTAGTCAAATAGTAGTTTGATTCAGAGTGGAATTAGTTGCAAATGACTCATTAACCACATGCAACCCCCTGATTGCGTTTTCCGCTCTGATCCAAGTGGAAAAATTGATTGATAAAATCGTATTGACTTTCAGGGTTGAAAAACGAAAACAGTTTTCAATTCCCTCCCTATTCCAAATCAATTGGACAAACAAACTCAACACAAAAATCACATATTACCTTGATTGGTGCCATACCTCTTCTAATTTATCTTTCGTTCAGCGAAAGAAGTATCATTTCTTCAGTATTCACTCACAATCAAGACCTAATGATCTGTCTATGAGTTGCTTGTCATTCAAAAAACTTAAACGGCAGTTGCAGAACCGCTTTCATCTTATCTGCATCTGGTGTCTTTTCCCATGTATAATGTAGTCGGATGTGTATTGAGCTGAACCCTTTCGGATATCGGTTTCGATTGTAAATCTTTTCTAATCATGTCCAAGGCATTCGTTGTACAAATCGGTCGCGCGCTGTAGAAGAGCGTTCGAACTGAACCAATCTTATATTCCATTGGAGTAAAGCTAGTAAAATGGAGATGTTGTCCGGTTCGTGATTTCCTTCGGTATACACACTTTCTGATTGATCCATCTGTTCGACGTGAAACTTTCTGTGTAAACAGCACCAATGGTTTGGCTGGCTCTACGTTGGTAGCAAATGTACTTCGTGAGTAAGTTTGACCAGAATCCTTCCCTGCCTATAGTTCTGTTACTGAATTGCCATATATTAATGATCACACAGACTGTAGTATGCACGCGTACAGAAGCAACAAGATGATTCAAGTTATACATTGTACAAACCTGTGTTTTTCGCTTCATTATTCAAATTCGTTACGGGGAATCTATACTTCCATTTCACGTTTTAATTGTGATTTTTTGTTTTATGGAAACTGAAAATGATAAAAATGGTTCAGTATTGTAAATATTGTCTATAATATCAAAGGTCTCTGAGCTAATTTCTTTTTAGCTAGAAGGCAACACGTTTCAGGAAGTGCCAAATATTGAACGCATTACTCTAGATTTAAATAGGTTACCACTTGTCGGGGATGGACTACATGTTGGGCTTCGGACACAGTTATTCTGAATACAGTTTCTCCCAGGTCACCTAATTAAGGCTTTAGGCTTGCCAACCACTGAGATTTGATTCCAGCAAACGCCCAAAACTACAGTTGTAGAGACAATTGAAATCATGTGAACGTTTTACATCTATTTCTATCATTTGTATTTTTTTCCATGTGGATTTACATTTACGATTGCACCGTTGAACTAATCATGGCCATACTGATTACGATGACTAAAGCGATGATTGTGAAGATCTTGGCTATTTCGTAATAAAATCTCGTGTATTATTGTAATAAATTAATTCGAACTCTGAACTTGTTATGTATTCGATCCATAACCAGCGAAATTGAGGGTAAACAGTGATCCAATTTCCTCCACTTTCAACTAATACAACGCATAAAAATTCGACATACTACTGGAGGAAATTTATGCACTTCGCAAACCAAGGCTACAATCACAATGGAGATCTGGAATCCTATTGGCTGTTTGTTGGGCATAGCTCCACCATTGGTATGTGTAGGACATTACAACAGGCGGTTTTGAAAGATGACGGTAATCTGTCAACGCTAAGGCATTGACTGCCTACTTGTCAGGTTGTTTCATCTTTAAGATTGATCAAGTACCACCAACTTTGAAGTGTAATCAGCTCACAGCGGTCCCATAGATAGGATTGAAACAGGATAAATACGTATACAGACTCAGGAAACTGGCCGTACCACATACAGTACTGGCCGATTAATATGCACTAACATATTTTCTTTCTGATCAAATACAGTTTTATTACATCCATCACTTATATTACCACTTTAGGTATACATAATAATTTATCCCTAAAGGACTTATTCCACCAAACGAGAGAGTTTTTCACCCGTCGAGATTACTCATCTGGGTAGCAATTGAACATCGTCAACCTTGTCGGTGGACGTCAGTCAAAAGCACTATGAATAGTGGGAAGTTCGTCTGAGTAATGACGAAATTGTTTCCAGAATTTCATGAAAAAAATCGTCTGCAAAAGTTATCGTTTTTCAGAATAACGCTCCGTGTCATGTTTCATGATAGGATTGTAAATTTATTTAAGCAGTCTGGTTCACTTATTATTTGCTTTTAGACTTCAGAAAAGATGCGTG
>UZAN01054279.1:4902-15679 GCA_900618425.1 Echinostoma caproni | reverse complement strand
TAAACTGATATGGCTCGGTCAATAGGTTACGGGTAGTCGATGAATTCTTGCGCTCGGGTCTTTGTAGACGAGCGTTGTTCTAGATCCGATGATTGCCTTGCACCGCGTGCATTTCCGTTCCGTGAAATTGAACGGGATTCAAGGAAGATTCCCATAGGCATATCAAAAGCCAAACAATATAGCTAACGGGATTCATGACCTTGGGAGCGGCGTTCAGTTAGCATGTGCTACGTGGATACTTTTCATTATTGTATAATTTCTCATCAACTTACGTAACTAGGCACGGCATGCTTTAGGACGACAACACTGCTAGAGGGGTTGATAGTATTCGCTCTCTCAGGAGTAAATCATTATGGACAAAGTTACAATCGAATTCCGTGTGGTCTCTGCACAGTAATGAGTCTTTTCTTCATTATTCCAAAATTTGTCGAAAGTGGGTGGTTTGGTTGCCGAATGGGTTAAGAGTATTTCGTGCACAGTGGACGGTGGTAACATTACCAAATCATCACCCCGGGGATGTGTTCGAATTCCACCACCACCGCCTGATTTTCCCCATTGTGTTGAATGGCAGCCCTTTAATTGGCCGCTTCCCTTTCCTGAAAATTGCATCATTATATAATCAATAAAAGGAAGGAGAATGATAAAAAAAGAAGGAACAAAATGAAGGTTCGGGCTGAGATTATAAGTACAATTTGCTTGCCCCATTGACAGTATCTTTAATCTGTGTGGTTTTCGGGCATGTCTGGTCGGAGTGGATTATTTAGATTTATGGAGGGTAAACGCAATAAAAATACTGCAACGAACCGTCGGTTGTGCTTCTTTTTGTTTTCACCGTTCGCCGATCCAAAGTCCTCCAACCAACTTAACAGGAATTGTGTCGAAGCTTAACATCCCCAACTATATTGAGAAGTTAATTCAACTATTGAGCACACTGTTCATCCCGCTCCGTGGATCGCATTTATTTGACGTGTGAATACGGTTCGAATGAACTTCCTTTTTGGTCAGTAGGTAGATTTAAGATCAATCACTGGTATCAGATCAGCGCACTGCGTGCGTTTTGCTTTTTCTCGCTGGGTGTGCACTCCATCCCGGCTCTCTTTATGCTGGTTGGTTGATTCGTTTATTGATCCACCCTTACATACCTGTCTGGAGCAAATTTACTCACCGTCATCCTCTGCTTAGGATTCCACCGTTATCGTGATTTAGGTCATCAGGCTAGTGAACTCAAGAGGTTTTGTTCTATCAGTGTTTACGTCTCGAATTGGAACTGGTCTAATTTTCTGCTCACCGTACAAAGCGCGTGTAAGTGCCGATTTTTTTTTACAGATTGCACATGTGCTGTGATTCAGCTTGACAGTTACGGTGTAAGCAGTTACCACTTGAGAGCGCCTAATTTTTGCCCCCTCTCGAACAGAAGCATGAGCGCTATCCTAAAAGAAGCATACTAGTAAACGGACGAAAGAAAAACTGTTAACCTGGCAAAACATCATGCTCGTTCTTCGTTGAATTCCTCGGCTAGCATTGTAGTTGCTTAGACCATTATTGGGCGTGTGTGCATTTGTGAAAATATCGCATGTTTTTCAGTTTGAACCTGCCTGTGAAAATTCGAGTACTTGATAATTAAGTGAGTGTGAATCCGATTTGAACTCAGCATCTCATAATTTTTCTATTCTCTTCTGTTTCGTTAGTTTGTAATTTAAGCTATCGTATTATTATCATTATTGATCACGACGTTTATCTAAAACCGTCGCAGTTAGATCAGATTATCTAGTAGGAATGTCTAAAAGCGGGGCATTCAAGTCAGATGGTCGTTTGATGCGATTCTGATATGATTCAATAGTGGAAGAGTGTTGTACAAAATAGGCCAGTTTTTCAGGCTAGACCTGCTCATTCACACGCATTGGTTTGAAGAACCACAACGCGGTACAATTGCCTCGCACATGTTTACAATGGCGATCCTGAGCATACGGTATGAAGTTTACTCTCTCTCTCTCTGTGTGTGTGTTTGTTTGTTTGTTTGTGTGTGTGTGTGTGTGTGTGATCAGAGACTTAACAACGAAGGTTCCGACAGGATAGGAGCTTGGGTTTTTATTGGTTGGTGATGGCTCGGTGGTAAAGTCACCAAATGATCACCCTGGAGGACGTGTTGTATAGCAACCCTTTGGTTAGCCACTTCCCCTACCTGAAAACTGTATCATTACCTGTTCAATAAAAGGAAGTAAAAATGAAAAAATCGATTAACATGAACTGCTGTGCGACATAACATTCGTCCACCTAGTTCTGGTTCACTTGACTTCGAAGCAGGTTGCTGTTAGCATCACACTACTCATAAGTAGTGTAATATCACACCGATTCAAGATGAACCGGGATTCTACCGTCCCTACCCTAACCCTATCTTGTGCGGATACTGACCGACAAGGAAGTGTTCGTTCTGAGCTTTCTAATGCATTTGGTAATTAACTCATACCTTTTTACGTTTTCACATCCCACTTTTCCCCCTGTTTTTACCAGAATTGTAACGGTGCTGTTTTTTGACTGAACGCTTGTATATAAAACTCGCTAAAGCTTGAATACAATACAATACAATACCATATATGTTGGGGAAAGGAATGAAAATTGTTTTCTCATTTTTGTCAGCATTTTATCTCCAGCCTAGGTAACATCTTCATCGCTTGGCTTGGACTGGCGGTATTCCGCTTCTGTCCATCCATTTGCGACGGTTTCCTTCTTCAACGAATTTTAGTCCATTGTCTCCAATCTAGTTCGTCATTGACCTAGTAAGAATCGCGCTAGAGTTGTTCTTCCGTCTGGATATATATATATTTTCACACACGTCTGAAGCTAGACTGTGTGCCAAACAAATCACGGTACAATAATCTTTATGAAACAGAAAGACGTTTCATGATTTTCATATAGGCCAAATAAGGCCAGATTACCCAGGCAAAGGCAGGTGAATTTTCGTGAGGACTCCACAATCGAAGCCTTTGGCTAGCCAAAGCCTCATCCGCAAGGCAACAGGGTGGTATGCGAAAGCCGCAGTCCATTGGGGGCCGGTGTCCATTTCATCGGATCACACACCCTTTGGATGGGGTCAAACGTCCAAGGTGCCCAATACACCCCGATACCCAATCGAGCCAGTGACGAAATCCGCCACAACCGGGAAGGTGTCTGTGTTTCGAAAGCCTCTTCATGGTTTGTTTGGAATCAGGGTTTTTGGCCAACTCCCCTAGGTGAACTGCCAGTGGTCCACAAACCCGGCTATAGGTCCGGGTATAGGCTTTTCGTCCTCTCAATTTAGTGGGGAAATTCCTCCGCCACAAGAACGTAGTGAGTAGGGCTTCCTCAGCAGAGGCTATTTGAGACGCTTGGTCGTATGGGGACATTTCGTGATATGCGAGGGAAGGGTGACCAACCGCAACCCGCCCCCCTACCATACTGAGGCTTTTGGAGGTCCGCCATCAAGTCTCGGATTTAGCCTGTCTTTTGTTGCGTTATTCGACCCCTGAATCGCGTCAACTTGGACACGCTTGATTCAGTTCGAGATGCCCGTTGACGGAGTTGATTGAAAAATACCAAACTTTGAGAGACTCATTGACATGCCTTGACAAGGTTTGATCATTGGTTCCGACTGATCCAACTTGCTCAAATTGGTGTTCCATTTTACTCTTCAGATAGTGAAAAAACTGGGAGTGGGTCTTATTTCTTGGTTGCCGATTGATATTCACCAATTGTTGTTGGTAATATTCTTCCAGTTTGTTTAGTATAGCAGTTTATTCTACAGATAACAATNGTTAGGTTTCACAACAAGTCTCCATAGGCGCGCGGTCGGTTCGCGGGTGACTTGGGTTCTGTATCGTCTCAGCCGTTGTGCTATCTTGTTTTGAAACGTCTTTGATGCACAGCAAGATTATTTATGTTTCTTTGTTTGTTCGTGTCAGAGTCCGCTTGAATTCTTTTGAACGTCACCCGGACACAAAATCAGTTGTGACAATATGAAGGATTACATTTTAAATAAGAATTCCAATCGTATGCGTGTGTGTTTTTCCTCGGCCGTTTTGTCTTCAGGGTCCCTGGGGGCNACTCGGGTGATGTTCAAGAATTCTATTTGTCCAAACAACCCATAAAAGGGAACAGGAAAAAAGCAGAACCTTGCTATTCCATCCGTACTGAATACAGATATCAGCTGGGCTGGTGATAAAACATAGGAAAACAATGTGCCAATCTGGAGGAACAGATGAAACGGAACTCGGTCAACGAGAGCTATGAGATCCAGTTTCCAACTAAGCTAATTAAAAATCTATGTAACAGCTTTGTTTCAATGACAGGAAACGATACAGGGCTCCTTTTCTTACAACTGTCAACTTCTGCGAGCGAACTCACTGAGCCGGTTCCGACGGACTTTATCAAAGTGTAACCGCCCAATGGGTAGGATAGTAACGCAAACGCACAACGGTAACATTTAGCGCTTAATCATGTATGTATCAAGCCTACAGACACTTCTGATTTTACAGGACTTCACGACGTGTTTCTATACAAAGAAGGTCCTTTACAGAGGGGCAATAGAACTATTTAATAGACGGTGCATATTCAGGAATTCCGTGTATCCCGGGCGCAGTTCATTGATTGTGTCAGCCATTTGCACTTCTGGTGGTAGCTACTTCCATAAAAGCACTGAGCATTTAATTTCATAACTACCAAGGTTGCTGGCTCCACTGTATATAATCACTGTAGTTTTGTCATCCACAGTACCCCGAATTCTTGATGAAACTGTTGTGAAAGTTGGCCCAGACGAGACATCAACTGTTTAAAAAATTACCGTATTGTTGTAAAATGAAGTTCACGTTTGAAATTCTCGGACTGCCCAGATAGTGCGACCGATTACATTTCGAATGGATTGATACATCTGGTGGGACTGTGATCTTTCTCGCCATCCATGTTTCACGGTATCGTTCACGCAGGATCGTTAGTACCACTACCGACCATAAAGAGTCAAAATCAATCTTATTGTGGGAGTGCATTACGAATTCATGCTTCCATTTCGCCTGTTCGCCTAGCTTGGCAATATGTTTGCGAACGTTTCATCACCAGCCGAGGTGACATGATCAGGGCTTGTGAAGTGACAGTGTTTTCCTTGTATCTGTTCTTTTAAATATGTGTCATTCTCAACCGACTAACTTTGTCCCTTGTTCTTACTGCGTCCGACACCGTTCGCGATTGAACTGGTGCAAAGAGGTGTGGTTGATGGGGGAGTGTCCTTCCGTTTTGACTGTGGTTTTGATCCATTCTCAGATCACAACGTGACCTGTTTGTTGCAGTATTTGATCCTTCAGTTGCATTGACGTGTACAAATGATCCAGTTCGATGTGCCTGTTTATTGAGTTGCTTGAGACATTCGCCGATGCGTTTTGACCGGGTTTGGTGGATGATTTTCACTGATTCGAAATCAAACTAATGTCCTTCTTGTTCTTCAGGGACGGAAATCAACGATAGTGGGTCATGCGTCCTGACTACCGACTGGTGCTCACGGGATCCTTGTTGATGGTTTTTTTTCCAGTTTGTCCGATAAAGTGTTTGGGCAATTCTCGCAGTTTATTCTGTAGATAACATTACTAATGTCCTTCTCCATTGTTCTCTTACTTGGTTTTGACAGAAGTGTCCTGAGGCAGGCGATCGGTTTGTGGGTGAATTGGATTCCGTATGATTTGAGCAGTAATACTGTTATTTCCGAAATGTCTTTTATATAGGACAGGGTTGTTATTGTTCCCCATTCTCCGTCTGTTGTTTGTCTCCTTCTTTTAGTCAGAGTTCTTGTGATGAAATTACGGGTGTAGCCATTACGGGGCATCTTTTTTTTTTCTTCTTGAGTCTGCTGCAGTGCTGCAGTGCGTTTGGATTCTTTCGAACAGGGTTCTAACACAGCATCTTTTGTGGCTGTATGAATGATTACTTTTGAAGTTTAGGATCTGATCCGTATGTGTTGGCTTACGGTAGACCATTTTTCCTAATGGCGTTCTGGTAATTAAGATATCCAAAACTGCCAGTTGTTCATCCTTTTCTGTCTCCTTTGTGAACTTCATGCCAGTGAATGTGTTATTGAGGATGTGCGTTCTTTCTAGTTTCGACTTCTTCAAGATGACGAATGTATCGTCAACGTATCGGAGCCAAAGTTTTGACATAATTCTTGGTATTACCTCCTTCTTCACCTTCTGCAATATGTCTTCGGTTATGAATCCAAAAATCGGTGATCCCATTGGAGTTCTATGAGTTCGCAGCTGGCAGCTGGTTCCATTGCTTGGTTTGGTGGGTGCTCACAGTTATCGATTACCGTAACATGGATCCTGTCAGGTCTAAGTCGATCAAAGTGAACAAGGCGGTGAAGTCGAACGAGACCAGTATTTCGAAAGTTTTGAGCTTGTCCAGGAACCGCCTCGAGTTCATGATGCTATGCTCGTGTCCTGCGATGAGTGACTTCGATCGTTCCCATAATTCTTTTGCTAACTTGTATATGGCTGTCCCAATAGGCTATTTACAGATTTTTACCGTGTCTCGATAAAACGAGGTGTCACCTGTTGCTCCGGATGTTGGTTTAATTGCTGTCACAAGCGTGCTTCGGACCCTGTAGTCCGAGGTTCGAGCCCCGCCACCGCCACCCAGAATTAGTATTATATAGGTTTGCTGTCGTCCGGTTCAATACCACTGGTGCTGCACTGTGTTGGGCAACTAAATTACACCTTTTCCAATCAAGTTTTAGCCAAAACCACGCAGTCCTTGGGCCTCGACCCACAATCCTTTAGCCTGTAACACATTTACCTTTAGTCAAAACCCGACATGCTTTAGCCGTGACCCGTAATCCTTTAGCCTAGTCACACAAACTTGAATCATACGGCTGTAGGTGAGTCAAATCAAATTTATTGGTCAAAGAATGTTGAAACATTTCATTTTCTACAAATATTGATGTTAACAGAGCTTGGTTAATAAATGAAAAGGTGTGTGGGGATCACCATGCACCACATATTTATTGGAGAAGGTCTATTCGTTTGACACATCTCGTACAGCTTCAGTGTTTCCGTATAACATGCGATCCTCTTGTGTAAGTAAAAATCTCAAGCGTAACACACACGGTACATTGTTTTTCATTCACAACTGAACTCCGTTCATGAGAAGTAGATATTAAAAATACCGAAGATCATAAACACTATTCACAAAGGCCCACTCTATTAACCATCATCAGTTTAATAAGGCTGCAACATTTGACAATTACTACAGTCGAGGCTCAAGAATTACGGGTTTTGTCTGAAGCTTGATGGGAAAAGGTGCCCTCCAGGGGCTGTCTTTTGTGAACAGTATTCACTATCTTTTATATAGGTTGTAATTTTGAAAACACAGCGATGTCCATACAGGTGAAAATAAGCCGATGTTTCGGTTACCGTGGCTAACCTTTATCGAGGCGATTGTACAATCGAATAGCATAAAAAATGTATCCATCTCTCACGAACGAGCTCACTTTAAGTGGAGATAGGGAACGGTAAACACTCACTTTTTGTGATATCACCTTTTCGATTTATTTTAGGGTCCGTGAAGGCAAAGCAATTTACAGTTTGCCTTACCTATGAGATTTTCACTCACAGGAGTATCGCGTGCGACACAGAAACACTGAAACTGTACGAGATGTGCCAGATGGTTTAACGATACGGGCACATCGTTTAGACCTTCGCAAATCAGCATTTGATGCAGCATGCGATCGCTACACCTTCTTATTTCCTAACCAAGCCTTACAACATCAAAATTTGTGGAAAATAATTTTTTTCAGCATTTGTTGACCACAGAGTATGTTCCGATACCTCTTTATATCTTACTCGCCTACAGTGGTTGATTGAAGTTTGTGTACCGAGGCTAAAGGACTATAGGCCGTGGCTAAAGAGCATTGCGGGTTTTGGCTAAAGGAATGTGAGTCAAGGCTAAAGGATTGTTGATCGGGGCCAAAGCATTTCGGGTTTTGGCTAAATGATTGCGAGTTGAGGCTAAAGGATTGCGGGTTTGGTCTAAAACTTGATGGGAAAAGATGTGGTTCAATGACCTAATGGAATATCCACTTCCGAAATCTGAGTACATTAACCCCAATTCATTGGCCATTAACAAATGAGTAACTGAGCACAGACAAATCGGTGCGCAAAGTTTCCGTGCGCATCACCAAAACTATCTGGAAAGCACAATCGTAGATGAACAGTCTGGGTCCACATGCAAATTCAAGGCACTCGGAACTTTTATCTGCCTCTTGTTGATCCAAGCAATACAAATAGTGTGGAGCTCGCACAAACAGTGTTATCACCTGGATCGTGGGTTGTACTTTCTTAATTCGGGTCTTTCTTGATAAAAACTAGTGCTCTAGTTGTTGATATTCCGAAGAATTCTCTATCTTGTTTATCTAACTCCACTTCAAAGCTTTTGTTTTGCGTTCTTATGACTATTTGCTTCAGACAATCAGACCCACATCTACGCAGCCAGTTGACCACCTAGCACGTTTTTTCCTGGAAGAATCATGAAGGATTCCCATAAGAATATCAAAAGACAAACAATAAAGCGAACAAACTTGTTTTCGTAACTTCGTCTTCAGGCATTTACACTCATGTGTGTGGGTGTGTTCATATCCAGTGCAGAAATAAATGTGATTGGTCCATTGAGATTAAGTGTGAAAATACAGCAATGTCTGTCAAGTTAAATCAGAGCGAGTGGATAATATGGGGACAGTGGATGAAGGGGGCCAAGGTCAAATTCTGGAAATTTCCGATGACCTTTTTCGCGTACAATTTGTTATGATTTGGATAATCACGTAGGTTTGGTTAAGCCCAAGGCAACAGGAGCGCGGTAACCATTTTCTTCCGTTTGCACAGTGGTGGGTTCATGATTTTCATTGCTACAGCTTCTGCCATTGCCAAGTGACGTTTCCGAACGTACTTGGATTTGTTTTGGGGCAATTTGTAAATGACTTTAATCGCAATAGTTATCGTTTTCTTGCAACCCGTGCTAAGCCGAGCCGGCTTATGTTCTGATACTTTGTGAGAACTGTCTCATCGTTCGTCCTGCAAAACTTGTCGAGCATGTGCAAGTGAAGAAATCTGTGGTCATAGATGAGGAAAGAATGGACAATTTATCCTTGAGGTTTGTGCAGAGTTGTGGCTCACTTGTAAACACCATACGTAGAGTGGCAGCTGGATATGTTCGTGTGATTGCTTTTTTCAGACGTCTTCTTAGTAGATCACCACTGGTATCACCTTTGAACGGGAGGTGCAGGAAAGGCTCTTTCTTTTTGGCCATGATTGATTTTGGTAGTGTCGGCTTTTCTATGAGGTTCTTCTCGATGAGACGCTCCGGGGATCCATTATTCCGGAGTGTCGATTTGATGGATCTTAGTTCTTCCTCTACTAGATTCGCGGAGCAAGAATATAAGGATGCGTTGCACTTCCTCCACATTACCCTGAAGAAAGGGCCCAATGGAAGGTTTTGCTGTTCAATTTTTCGAAAACCAACATGGAACGGTCAATACATCCATTTCCAAAGTTTCATCCTAATTAAATTTAAACAAAAATTAGTCCAGTGTCTGGCTTTCCGAGGTTGAATGATTCACTCCAAGGATCTAGTGGAGAAAGAACTTAGGTTCATTAAATCTACACTCCTTGATTGGTGGATACTTGCTCGGGGAAAAGAAGCAAACGTTAGACTGTAAGAAATGGAGGTTGGTGGAGTGGTGGAAACGAACGGTATATCCGATGCTATTCACTCCACACAGTTTCCAAGTCTCAGATTAGAATCGTTAGGTCAGTCTGTTCCGGCTGCATCGAATGGAAACACATTGCACACGATAGGTCCAACACATTATGCTGGCATCCCAAATGTATGAGAGAGTTTGAGAGAGATTAGTTTTTCTGGAGTTCGATTGCAGAGATTTTATAAGGAGTTTGGTTGGTTGCCCGCTTTGTGTCAGTTTTATAGTTTTGGCTCGAACCTGACATGCACTATGAAGTAGCTTTCACGGTTTCTGCACTGTGCTGCGCTGGGGCAGTCCCGGATTCATGGATCTGAGTGGAATTGTGCGTGGTTGGCGTTGGCTGTTCGGTCATCATTGGATGCCCTCATCGACGAGTGATTTTTCAACCAAGTTGAAATGATGTGCTTGTGGAAGCCATCGGGTGGTATCAAGTTTTTCCATCACATTTTTCTGTCTACAAGCAACGTGGCAGTGTAAATATTGTGCTTGATGCACGACTGCTGGCATCTGAGTTCGAATACGGAGAACGCCAATCGAAAGTCAGTCAAGTCAAGGAATCGCTTCATGCGCTGAGAGCAAAGAATAACAGAATCCAAACTACTTATTTGTAGATACTTGAAATATGCCCTCTTCGTCCTGGTTTCGGACACGACATATAATCACACTACAAACGCAACATCATTAAGGTATTTTAAAACAATTGGTTCTCACAATGCTTCAGACGAATATACAGCCAAAACTTAACTCGTATGATTTAGGAGAGAGATTGAATTATTGTCAAATAGGCTCCCACGGAATTCCGGATTTGACTGTTGCGGTATTCCTTCAGTCTCTGAATCCATCTCAACTTAAAAAGAACCTACACATGCAGTGTAGACTTTATCATCCTCTAGAGAAATCAATTTTTGTTCTAAGATTACATCAATTTAAATGTACCTGTTGTGTTTAGGCAGTCAGGGATTTGCTATTTTTTAAGGTTTTGTTGAACCTGACCAATCAATACTGTCGCGC
>UZAN01054277.1:3999-15680 GCA_900618425.1 Echinostoma caproni | reverse complement strand
TGGGTATACCCTGTCACCACGATAACTTATTGCAAGTAGAGTGTGGTGTAGCGCAGGTACTATTGTTAGGTGAATAGACTGGTAATCCAAGGGGAGGACCAATCTATATTTATAGAGCAAGATGGGGTGGGGCAATAGATTGAGATAGCGAGACCGGTAGGTTTGGTATCTATGGACGCAAAGTATATTGTAGTTGAATAACAATTGCCTAATCAGTTACAGGGACAAAAACTACGAGTATATAATAAATATAACGACTAAATAGGCATATATTCAATAACAAAATCTGGGCTCACGTGGAGATCGAAACGCGCGCCTGTTGGGTTCTTATGTATGAACCTTGAAACCGCGCGGTTTGGAGTGGAGTTACCCGCTTTGCAAACAACTGGAAATAGACGGAGGGACAGCGCAGATTCTGCATTTAATTGAACGCAAATAGAGGAAGAAGCTGTATGTGAAGATATTTCTGCACGCAGTCAAAGATATGCACCAAGGAGCCACGGCCCAAACGATCACACCGCCGGGCTACAGTGAAGGAAAAATCGAGGGATTTGTAGTTGACCGTATCGAAACTATCGATGAGCCAACCTTTCTGGTACACTATCCAATGTTTTGTCGAGTTCCATATCGACTGACTACCTTAGCCGTTAAATTTCGCTTGTTTAGCTCTTGTTTCCTCCTGCTTAGCACTTGTGTTCACAATACGATAAGAACTAGCTCTGTTGGACCGCAAATCATGGTATTACCGACGCTGAGGGGTCTGTTTCATTAGGCGAGTTCCCCTGTGGGAGAGAGGGTTGCAAGCTTGATGTTCAGAGCGGCATAAGATGCGATGGCTGCGAGACCTGGTACCCCCCTCAGTGTAGTGCTCTGTGGCACTGGAACTGTACGGAATCCACAGGCTCATACAGTGGTTTTGCCCTAATTGTGAGCATGCGTGTAAGAGTAGATCGAAAAGCCCATCCCAGAAGTTTTAGATAGGAATCAAGTACCTTAAGGAGTCCACATGTAAAAGACGAAAATAGGGTCAAAATAAACCGGTTGCTGACACACTCTGAACTGAACCAACAGGTATAGAGGATCCTTTGGTACCCTAGGTAGCCAGCGTTAAGAGGGACGAGAGGCGTAAATGAAAACCTGCGGCAGGCTCGACTTCATTAAGAGCCTATATGGACCGGGAGCTTTAGAAGGTTATGGGTGCCATCCAGGAACAAGCGAAGGAATTGAAAAGAGCTCAGAAAGCAGCAAATAAGCTCGCAAGAGCGGTAGACAGTTTGGCCAACCAAGCCGAACTGGCTGTGGGACGTGACCGCAATTTTGTTATAAAGGGCATCCCTGAGACATTCTAAAAAGCTACGCATCAAAGAGCAAGGGAACTCCGGCTGAGAGTGGTTGATCTACTGAGGTTGGTAGGCATCCCTGCTCATGCCCTCGTAAAGAGAATAGTGCAGTTGGGAAGGTGGAAGGAAGAGGATGGGAAAATAATAGCGAATGGGAGACCGGTCCTGGTCGAATTCGGTAACCCGAGGTACAGGACTATGTTCTTGGTTGCGTCAACCAAGATCCACGCTAGCACCAATTCCTGGGTAAGGGTAGAACCGAATAATTTGATACGGAAGAATGGCACAGGCAGCATAAGCACCATATGCAGCAGGCCATCCCCCCGACTGAAGCGGAAGTGTCGGCGTCAAGGACTAGCATCACCTGTGATACGCTTGCCAAAGAATGACTTAAGCCCGTTCCTCTAACGATCACTACTAGGCTGCACCACACCGTGGAATACAGTGATAGAGAAGGGCATAGTTATCAGGGAAATAAACTGTGAGCTTCCGCGAGATGACAAACAAAAAATGGGGTGAGCACTCGAGCGTGAAGCTCGAGTGCACAAAGCCTCCCTTAAATAAAGCCTTATCAAACATAGGGGCTAGTTGCCTCAGCATACCGTATAGCAATGTATGTAGTATCGGCAACAAGTGGAAAGAACTGGAGGTAGAAGCTGCTGGATTGTATTGTATTACTCTGATGGAGATATGGTTGAAGGACTGGGTAAATGATAAAATCCTTTTCCTCGGTGGGTTTTACCACCTACAGAGCTCACAGGGGAGGGGTAAGAAATGGTGGGGGAGTCATGCTTCTCGTGGCCTCACACCTGGCGTAACCACAAGTGGAAGCATTCTCCTTGGATTGTATCCAGGCCGTCTCGGCACACGTTACTACTGGAGGAGATAAGCTCACAATAGTACGTATTTACTGGAGCCCATCAGCGGAGGAGGATGAAAGTGCTCAACTCCTACGATGCATACAAGAATTGGTAACGAAAAATGATAGGGTTCTGAGTGTAAGCGACTTCAATTCCCCGGAAGTCGATTGAGCCATGGGGGTATGGACAAGAGGGACACTTGGTCACAAACTAATGAACTTAATAGAGGAGAAAAGCTTGATCCAGCATGTGTGCCAACCCACCCGATGGCGTGTGGGGCATAGACCGAGTACACTGGAGCTGGTAATCACTAAGTTGATGTGATGTTGACTATCTCCAAGTAGTGGCTCCTTTAGGGTAAAGTGACCACGGCACTTTGCGTTTCACAGCGCCACTCGACACTGCAAAGCCGCCTGACAAGTGGCGGGGAAACTTCGGGAGATGAGCCGTGCCGGTACTTCAAGAGCGCGATAGGACTTTGAACTGGGAGGTTGCTGGACTCTCAGTGGAAGGTCCATGGCACCAGGTTAAAGAAAACCTGAAACAACTGACGGACGGATTCGCTCCACTGACGAGGATAAGAAAGAGGGGCTCCCCCACATGGCGGAGGAGAGCCTTGGTTAGAGCCCTCGCCCGGCCTAAAAACTGTTTCAGGCTAATCAGGGGCACAGATAATACTTCGCTTACAGGAAAGCCAGGGATGATGCTGCCAGGCAGCAAAAACATAACCGAACTGGGTATGATGCAGCGTTTGAGAGACGTGCCACAGCATGTTCTAAAGCTTACTTCAACTATGTGCAGTATAAGGGCAAGTTCAGAGAGTCACTAGGTAGTATTAAACGCTCTCTGGGCACACTGGCCATGATAGCCAATGAAAACGTCGAGGGCCGACTGAGCAGTTTACTTAGAGTACGCCGGCTCCCACGCCTTGTACAGGAAATGGCTCAACTGTATATCACCAGTGGTGAGGTAGCTGGCTCGCCCCGACGGGCCACACCTAGCCGTCATCCAACCCCTGGCGGACATCCTGGCACCACCAGTTGCGGCACTCTTTAACCGTAGCCTAAAGCAGGCCGTTATTTCAAACGAATGGAAAACGGTCGAGGTTATAGCAGTATTTAAAGCCGGATGACGGGAGATAACTGGAAATCGCCGACTGGCAAGTCTTCTGTGCTTCTTACTGAAAGTGATGGAGAAGTGTATAAGAAATGCCATTTGTAGCCACCTAACTCAGCATTGGCTAGTAGCACCACAGCAGCACGGGTTCGTCAAAGGCAAGTCTTGCCTGACGAATTTGCTGTTCTTCCTAGAAGAGGTTACTGTCAGGCTAGACCGCGGTGAACCTGTTGAAGTCTGCTATCTGGATTTCCAGAAGGCCTTGGACTCGGTCAACCATCTGCTGCTTTTACTTAAGTTAAAGGACATGTAAATTGCTCCTGGGGTGATAGACTGTATAGGAGAACGCCTAAATGAACGAACCTTCCAAGTGAAAGTAGGAGAGTTCAGATCTACCTCCGCCGTAGCTTGCAGTAGGGTACCACAGGGATCGGTACTCGGGCCTTTACTGTTCGTAATTTTTATTAACGATCTAGCTCAAAGGCTACAGTCGACGTGCTTCCTATTTGCTGATGATGCTGAAATTGTAGAAAGCAAACCGAAGATGTCATACAGCAGGACTTAGACACCCTCTATAATTGGTCCGTGGTCCGGGGCCTACCACTTAACGCCAGCAAAAGCAGCGTCTGACGGTTTCCTTGCAGTAAGCTAACTTAATCCTAATAACCCCCTGGTAGTTCAACACAGAGACGATGAAGAACCTAGGGATACTTATACACCAGTCCTTTAAGCCGTCACCACAATGTGCTGAGGCTGCTGGGAAGGCTTGAAGGGCATTGTTCCGGTTTTGACGCACTGTTGCATCCAGGGCCCCAATAGTCTTACTTCCACTGAACAGGGCATTTGTTCATCCCCACTTAGAGTATAGAGTCCAGGCATGGGCACCAACTAAAGTTGGAGACATGAACACGCTTGAAAGGTTACGAAGGAGATTCACGAAATTTCTACCGGGTCTCCAAGAGTTGACGTACACACAGAGGCCAGGACTTTCCTCCCTGAGAAGGGAAAAGGTTGAGGGTATCTTATAGAGACCTTCAAGCTCCTGAAATGAATCATCAACACAGAAGCCCCCTACTCAGCATAGATAACAACCCTTCTCCCAGGAGCATCGAATTGAAATTGAGCAAACCAAGAGCTCTGAAGAGCGTAAGGGCGAACTCCTCCCATATGGTGGTAAACGCATGGAACAGACTGCCAGCAAAGGTAGTCTCAGCCCAGACGCATCCCCTTCTAGAAACTTCCTCATTTCCCTTATTATTAATATTATTAATATTCGGATTAATATCATATGACTACTTTACCTTTATCCTCCCGCTTCCCTTCGTATTTTTTTTACTCTATTGTCTGTCGATATAAGGGCTTGCCTAGCAGTGTGTAACAGTGCCAAATGTAGATAATTTATCCGTTTCTAATCGTGACTCGACTGCTTATCCCAGAGATGATACCATCCGTTCCCGTCTAAGGTGCAAAGGAATTTGGTTCGAATTTCTGTCGTGGTGGATAAATCTTGCTTTTGTTCAATCTTTATTTAGCCTATATTATTGTAAAAGATAAATCTGAGTTTTTAATTTTTTTGATAAGCTATATTTGCACCAATATCTGCGTAATTGCGTATTCGGAGTTGTCAAATTAGGATAGTGTCTCGACAGATTACCTACAGCATAAATTATCAGTCCTTACAACAATGGGGGAAAGAACAGCTGAAGGGAATTCGCCTAAGATAGGACCAAAGTGTAGCATAGATGAGGAAGAGGTATGTGGAAATTCGCGTTGCCCGAAAGGCAGCGTTATAGAAGGTATCCAATGTGATACGTGCGATGTATGGTTCCAAAGCGTATGTGGGAAGCTGTCCAAGTGGATGTACCAGTTTTACCGAGAATACGAGGAGGTGAGTTGGATTTATACTGAGTGCAAAGAGTTGATCGTTACATGCCGGAAAAAAGAGTTCCGGAAGTGCAAGACCTGGGAAAAAGCTCTANAAAGGAGCCTGGAAACAGCAGGAGCGTCAACCGCTCCTCTCAGACTGAGGATGAAACCATGGTGCAGGGGTTATTTGTGAAGTCAACGAAAGAAAAATAGAAGCGCAGTCTCCGGTGCCTTTAACAGCGCATTTTAAAGAGACTTTTTGGAGGCACAAAAATATTTGCTGCTGGAGAAGGGAGTAAAAGAAAAAGAAACAGCAAACCGAAAGTAGCTGCCGATCCGGACCTAGGAAAACGAGTATTGGCACTAGAAGAAGCTACCGAGAGGTTGACCACAGCTATAACGAAGCTGAGTAGATCCAGTGTCACTGCACTCGGTAGAAATAGGAATGTGGTCATACATGGAATCCCGGAACCGTTCATTAAAGAGGGAAGGCAGAGAGAGGGCACTTAGATATCACGTGGTAAACCTCTTGCGCTCTGTGGAAGTTCTGGAACATGTTTCCTTAAGGAGGGTGTTACGATTAAGGAAATGGGATCAGGTACAGCGGAAGCCCAGACCCACGCTGGTCGAGTTCACCAATGCTAGACAGAGAGACCACATTTTAGCGGCCTCTAAGAGAATTAAGATAGCCAGTGGGGAGCAATTCAAGTCAAGGCCGATGACTAGGCAAGCGTAGGAAATGCCGAGAGAGGGACCCTATGTGAATCACCAGGATTAGACACAGCCCTCCTTCGCCCACCAAGGCTAAAAATACATGGAATTGAAAATGGGATGGCAGCGACTAACACTCCGATCACAGAAGCCCCCTGGGTCAAACCCCTGAGGGAAAATCTAGAAACGAAACCGACGTGACCGTTATACAAAAAATGGTTGGACTATTGGGGTGTGAGATCCGGGCAGAAGACGCTCTCTGTGAAGAAAATTGAGATTGGCCGGAGTGAGAAGAGACTAACGCTAACGTACATGAATGCATTTAGCATTGGGAACAAATGACCGGAACTGAGGGCGCAAACAGAGGGTGTTGAGATTGTAGCGGTCACAGAAACGAGACTCAAAACGGATGCAGAGGTGAAACGAACGTATTCAGAGAGGTTTTCAGCGTATAGGCAGAACAAGACGGACGGTAGAACAGGCGAGGTAGTGATACTCTTCATGATGGCCCACCTAGAGCATCACGCAGGCTTCAAGTTAACTACCCTAACATTCAAGCTATTGAAGCCGTCGTAGCCGGTGCCTCATCCTGTCTATCGGTAGCCTGTGTCTATTGAAGCCCTAGATCCACTAGGGAAGAAGATACATAACTAATGGAGTTCCTAACTAGGGTAGTTATTGCTCAAAGAAATCCGATATTGGCAGGTGACTTCAATGCACCGGAGATAGATTGGACAGCGTACTCTGCGCCGGAAGGGTCTTCGGCTAATCTTTGGTCGATTTGATCATAGAAAGAGCTCTCTATCAACACAACCAGGTGGAGGCATGGTCAAGCACCATCAACGCCTGATTTGGTGATCACCAAAGCAG
Source organism: Echinostoma caproni (assembly GCA_900618425.1). Classification (NCBI taxonomy): domain Eukaryota; kingdom Metazoa; phylum Platyhelminthes; class Trematoda; order Plagiorchiida; family Echinostomatidae; genus Echinostoma; species Echinostoma caproni. The sequence goes on along the minus strand of UZAN01054277.1, from coordinate 8,917 downwards.
CAAAGGAACTTGAAGTGGTTCGGGTAGAGGAACCGCTAGGCAAGAGCGATCATGCAGTAATCAGACCGCGATTAGTGAGTCAAGGACCACTTGTCCCGGATAAGTATCGAAGAAGCTTCTCTGGTATAGGTCACAGTAGGCTGAGGGAGCTGAGTCAACAGGTCTCGCTGACTCTTAAGCATCAGGCGGACTACCTGGAGGAGCTGTGAATTAAGATTAAGGATAATCTCATAACACTCACAAATGAAGTTGCACCCATTGGAAAGGTTAGAAGGAGAGATGCAGTGCCTTGGTGCACAAGCGTAGTTAGAAAGGCAGTGCAAAGGAGACAGATAGCATGGAAAAAGTATAAGAAAACAGAAAAACATTGAGCTTACCTAGAATACAAAGTAGCTCGACGAAAGGCAGGTGTGCAATGGGAATACCGCCGGAAGTACGAAGCTAGGATTGCAAGTAATGCCAAGAACAATCCTAAGGCATAATTTAATTACGTTCAATCGAAGGCCACGTTGAGAGGCTCACTCAGTGCAGTGAAGAATGGGAGAAGCAAACGTGCCACAACTGGGGAGGAGAAAGCCACTGCACTACGTAAATTCTTCCGCAGCGTTTACAGGTCAGACCAAGGGCCTCGTGGGCTTCCAGTGACCGTTAATTTGCAGATACCACAAATGGAAGATACGGTGATATCAGTGAAGGAGGTAAGGTAAGAGCAATTAGTTACTGCAAAGGCTACAGGGCCGGATGGGATACATCCAGCAATACTAAAGCCGCTGGAATGTGTGTGACAGAAACACTAGAAATCTTATTCAATTTGTCCGTCAAGGAGGGGAGACTCCCCAAAGACTGGCTCCTGTCCACTATCTTCCCCATTCACAAAGGAGGGAACAAAGAAGTGTGCTCGAACTACAGAAATGTAAATCTTACATCGGTCATCTTACAGATACTAAAGCACATTATAAGAGAAAGGATCATGACACACCTTGAAAGATACAAATTGTTAGGGCTTTACCAGCATGGGTTCATGCGGCGGAGGTCCTGAATCGCTAACCTCGTGGTGTTTCTAGACAAGGTAACAAAGAGGTTGGACAGGGGAGAGGGAGGAAGTGTGCTATCTTGACTTCTAAAAGGCCTTCGATTCAGTGAATCATAGGCTACTCGCTCAAAAACTGAAAGCATTCAGGATAGCGCCTAGAGCAGCACGTTGTAAATATCAAGCTTGAAGGGAAGAAAATTCCAGGTAAGACTGGACGAAGCCCTGTCATGGAGAGGAGAATTGAAGAGTTAAGTTCCCCAAGGTTTCGTGATGGAACCACTGGTATTCGTGTTGTTCGTCAATGATCTAGAGAACGGACTGGAGAATCCGTGCTTTACGTTAGCGGATGACAAAGATTATCGGGTCAGTAACAGACGACAGAATGCAGAGAGATTTAGATAAGGTGTATCAGTGGTTGCTGGATCTCCTTCTCAATGTAGCAAAATGTCAGCATCTAGTAGAGGAGAGACAGCCAAAGCCCATTCGATGTATGGGCCTTCCGGGGGCCAGAAGAGAATTGCAGAGAGCAACTAAAGGTAAAGATAAGAAAGTGATAATGGGGTCAGACTTCAGGTCAAGCCAACAGTGCCGGCACGCTGCACAGAAAGTCACACGGGCGCTCTACCGACTGAAAAGAGCGGTATTTTCGAAAAAGCCTAGTGTTCTCTTACCGCTGTACAAGGCGTTTGTCTGGCCACACCTGGAGTATTGAGTACAAGCGTGGAGGCCCAAAGTGGTGAGAGATAGCAGGCGTCATTTCACCATGTGGTTTGGTCACTGCAGATGGATGGAGTACGACCAAAGGTTGCAGGAGTTGATGATGTTCTCGAGAGAGAAAAGAAGAAGAGGCGACCTGATGAAATCGTTCAAGATAATAAAAGGCTTGATGCAGATAGAGGGCGCTAATGAGCCCATTTTCAAGATGAGGGATAGTGAAACCCTTAGAGGGCACGCTCTGAGGTTGAAGAAGGAAAGGTCCAGACTGGGGATCAGAAGCCACTTTTTTGCAGTGCGAGTGGTTAATGAATGGAATGAGCTGCCGAGCGGAATAACAGAAGTCGACACGTTAACGCAATTGAAGCTGAAGCTCGACAAGGAGTGGGGTAATATCTTTGGTGAGAAATGGAGAACATACCAGAGAAGTTGTATCACGGAATGTTCCTTTTTGAACTGCACTAATAACTTATTTTTTGAGTTTTTCACGCCTGCCGGTCTGTGACAAAGCTTACACAAAGCAAGATAATAGAGAAGCTGCGATTTCCTGAGGACCTTAACGTCGTCAAGTCGGAGCACTGCGGGATCAGAGAGCCCAACAGAATACGAAACTGGACAATTTGGAATCCCGCTGTCAAGTCCTTGGTCCCTAAACTGATCTGAAATGACAAAGCACTTTGCAAATCGAGGACCAACAAACCACACTTGATGAATTAAATGCCGGAATACCAGAAGATTAAAGTAAGACGGGAGGGAGGAAATTCATGATAGGCTAGACAGGTTAAAGACCTGAGACTCTTCCCGCTAGAAAGGAGGAGACTAAGGAGAGACTTACTGGAGACCTTTAGGATTGTAAAGAGGCTCTTGGGAGTAGAGAAAGAGAGCATGTTCCAAGAGGGTATCCATCAGGGATTTAGAGGGAATGGGTATAAACTAAATAAGCAGCGGTGCAACCTGGTTGTTAGATCCAGCTTCTTCAGCAACAGAGTAGTGAACAGTTGGAACCGGTTGCTAAAGGAATCAGTAGGTTTAGGAACCAAGACTGCATGTTTTTTCTCCCAACACACCTCTTACTCTGAGTAGCTCGGAGCGGTTGATTGCGAGCTGTTGCTTTGATTCCGACAAAACCTCAGACGTGTACTGTTACTCAGAGTAACCATCAGAAGTGCGTTTACCTTTACCAGAACCGCACTCGCTCACGTCTAAGTGAACGAAATAACACAATTGTCGAAGCGCCGTGGTGCTCCCTAGCTCATTGGTGCAAGAAACTGGTCTGCCTCTGGCTCCGCCGCAAGTCCTGTGACCTGTCCTGTCCTGAGACGAACATTTTTCCTTCCTTTTCAGTAAGGATAACGTAATGAAGGCAATTCGCAGTGGTGGGTGTACATCTTGTGAGCATACTGCCGGAAGCAATCTGGGCGGTCGATTAGCCGTGGCCATTATCAATGCTGTGCAAACTAACCTGAACGGTATGTTCGCGCGCGGTTTGAAATTTTGAAGTGCTCTCTTTGAAAATCCTTTTGGTAATAGTTCCGTGGAATATCTTACGATATTTCACATTTTACTCACAGTAACTTTGTCTAAGCGCGTGTTTAGCATATTTACTTCGACCTCTTGAAAGGCCGCATTACATATACACCGTTAGTTTTTGGTATTTGTATCTACATTTTGCGTATAGCGGTATTTGCACGCTTTCCAGGTGCTGTAACCCGTTTTTGTATTACGTTTTTATCGTTCGTTTTCGACATGCCACGAGCAGCGTTTCCATGTCTAAGTGTTAGTTGTGGGGAGCACGTTGTGAAAGGCATAGAATGCGATGTGTGCCACAAATGGGCGAATGAGAAATGCTTCGGCCTAAAACCAGAACATTACGCATTCTATTGTCAAAGCGCAGGGTTAAAATGGGTTTTTCCTCATTGCTTTCGAGCAGTCAAAAATACGCTGGTCATGGCACGATCAGAGGTAGTCTCAGCACAGCAAAAACCAGTAGAGGTGTAAGATGATGCACCTGTCACACGAGGCAGATCAAGGACGTACGTTGAAGTTTCAGCCGCGACAAAAGAAAAACCGAATGTAGGTGCTCTGATTAAGGGTTGTTCTGAAAGCGCCGAGCCCAGACCATCAAGCCAAACTGATTCATCAGCCATCACCGTGGCTTAGAGAAAAAGCCTAAGGTTGCTGAATCAGGAATACAAAAGAAACAAGTACAGGACGATAGCGCAGGCCCACGCCAATCCCTGGAAGTGCAGTTGCGCGAAGTCCAGACGAACCTAGATTTCTTGAGAAGAAAGGCATATGTAGCAGGATTTAGACAAAGGACGGTCTTGATCTTGAACGGTGAAGGACCGTTCATAAAAAAATCTAAGGCTCGTCGGGGAATGGACCGGCGAAGAGTTCAGAATGTCCATCGGGCAGCTGGTATGCCACCCGTTAGCATAAGGAGTATACATAGGGTATGCATCTGGAAGAACCCGGAAACAGCGGGATTTCGCAGGGCCAGACCCCTACATGCTGAGTTCGTGGAGCCAACTTTTAGAGATAAACTGCTTGCAAACTCTCAGAGGATTTTGGATGTTACCTGTGAGAGGTATAAGGTAGTGCCTGACATTTCGAAGAGTCAGTACACACGGCAACCGAACGGCAACGTATGGCCGGTTGAGCGGAAGTCATCGAACCTACAAATTAAGAAACAGTGTCGATCGCAGATAGAGATGGGTAGAATATCCCTGTCGTAGTCATTGAGGATATCTTAGAAAACGAGCAGTGGTAAAGTTGCGTACAGCCGGAGGTGAATAAGGACAGGGATGGATCCGTAGATGGCTCCGGGTGCACCGCTCAGGAAGACCTCAACGCCCAGTGAGATGAACTCGGCCTTAGAGCGCAAAACAGGTACAGTTATAGGACAACTTATAGACACTTCAAAAAACGTGTTGTTCCCTCGGGTGCTGCGTCCGAGGGTCACGCGATAGCAAGAAAATTAAGAGTTTGGAAGGAGTTAGACGTACGGGACGGTAAAGTTGTGGTACTAGGTACAAATGTATGCAGTATATGGAATAAGTGGGGAGAAGCCCTAAACATAGCATATAAACACAAAGCGACTGCAGTAGCCGTCTGAGAATCATGGCTCGTCAGTCACGACCATGTCCTCACACTGGCTCGTGAAGCCTATGA
>UZAN01054276.1:2907-15680 GCA_900618425.1 Echinostoma caproni | reverse complement strand
CGTCTGAGGATCCCGAGAAAAGGGGTGGGTGACGGGGGCGGATGTGTGATGGGGGATAGCTGGGAGGACGCTAGTGTGTGTACGATGTAGAGTGTTTGCCTTTAGTTGCAGAAACAGAAAACTGAATGCGCGATGAATTCGAAGAGTTCGTCATTGTTGGCGTTGTGGGCTGTTGTACCACTCGGTCGCCCGGTCCAGAGNGTTCGAGGATGCACTCTAGCCTTTGCGCAACCAAGCGCGGACTGCAAGGCAGCAGTGATGTTCCAGATGAGCCGGTGGCCAGTAGTTGGTTCATTCGCCTCTTCTGGAAAGCCTTGTCGAGCAATGGATCTTGACAAGGAGCAGTGACCCTATTTAGTGTCGAGCCACACTCGCCACGTCACAGCGCTGTCCACAGATATATGTGGCGTTTTGTACGGAGAACCCTTGCCAGGGGTAAACCCGCCACATCCTCGAGCGTTGCCACTGATCGTCCGCGACCGCTTATTTGGAGGGCCCAGGCCCACCTTATTCACGGTTAGCCGCGAGATAACGGCCGGTCTCCTATCCGCGACCTGGGGACGCACTCGGTAGCATACAGCTCTGCTCTGTCTGTTTATCTCTGTGCCACTACCTTCCGCCCTGTAGTGAGCGGTTAAACGCACGATTTGTAGGTTCGTGCAGACTGTTCTAACTGAGCTTGCCTTACTATGCCCTAATCCTTAAATTATCTCGTCTTCGCTCTTGAGTACCCTTGTGTAAGTCCATGTTGACAGGTTAGTCAGCTGATTGTTTCAGAGTAAACAACACTCTTTTGAATTCACGCCACCTTTACCAGTCGATTTGTTTTTCCAGTTTGATATCACATCTGGTTGATTCAAATATTGAATCGGAGTTTGAATTATACCATTGCTCATTTCAAAAGCACACCTCTTTCCCCCAGACTGTTTAGTTTGGTGGTGAGATTTATCCCGCTCCCACTCCGCTTACGAGGTCCCGAACGCGAACACCGTCACCCTCACTCCCTTTTTTACAGGAACCGTTGTTGTCGTTGTTCCTTATTTAGTGTATCGCACTTGACTAGAGATGAGACCAGTGAAAAGCAGTAAAGTGGTCCATCTAATGCATGTTTTTTACTGATCAATCTAATTTTTGTCGTTGCTTCTTTTGTTATTTGGGTGGTAGAATCGTATCATTCACTTGTGACACTGTGTGCAATCCAATCCACAAACTGGAATTGAATTGGATGATAGAACGACTACTCTCCTCCAACAAATGGGCTATCGGACGGTTTCAACTACACCTGCAAAATAAATGATGAAGAGGTGCATATGTGCATTGCGGCCAACCATCATGGTCAAGCATTTTTTCCGGCTGTAGTAATAATTTCAAACACCTTGTCTCCCACGTGCTACGTTTGAAGCGCATGTTTACTGTCTAAACGTGCGTTTACTTGTTTGTGTGCTTAGTCTGTTGATTGAAGTACATGTTCACCCCACGTGTGTTTGTGTGTGGGGGGGGGGNGTGTTGCGATCGGGTTTGATGAGGAAGCGGAATGGGATCAGTGAGTAGATGCCAATTTGAGTGTACTCTCCCCCCTTTGTCCATTCTGCTCACCTCGCTTACTCGTCCTAACCAGTCGATGATAGCAGTAGCAGCGTTTTCCTATTTTCGATTTGAGTGTTTCACTGTACCTCAGTATGTGATTTAATTCAGGATCGCATGATCGTAGTCTACATGTTGCTGTTGTTTGTTGTGTGAAATGACTGAATCAACATTTTCTCCATCCCCTCACGCCCACGTCTTTTGCGTTTGATTCCCTCTGTTCGACCGCATAACTCCAATAGCTGCGCCAACTGTTGTTGATCGCCCGCCCGCGCGCTCAGATCCTATGTTCCAGTCCCTATTTTTCTGGCTCCGTCATCACTCACACACGCATAGTCATGCTCATGCGCGCGCGCGTGTTTCCAACCCGACAGGCAGTGATAAGTGTACGTGGGCTGCTGACACATTGCGTCGGTGTTTCCATTTGGAAAGCATTCTTGATCACATGGTGATATCGCTGCTCTCAATAGTACGAGTGGTAGTGATATTAGTGGTAATAGTAGTAAACGCGGGGGCCACCCGCATTCTGCCAACAGGTGTTCGTGTGTGTGCACAGGCGCGCCTGTTCATTAAAACGAAATTGGCTGACGACTGGTGTCAGAATGCCAGTTCCGACTAACGGTGCTCAGGTCAAATTCACAAACCGTGAGGCGAGCGCCTATCTGTGGATTGAGTACACTGCTCGTTCCAGTCAGACTGTGCATTCGGCTCCGTGCATGGCGGGTTTTGCAATCGGCTTATCTCTCTCTCTCTCTCTGCTCGTTGCGCGCTGGGTCACAATCTGCCAACATGTGATTGTCTCGTTCATCGTGCGCGAGTGCGCGCGCGCTCTCACTCACGCACGGCGAGGTATAGTGGTGAGCAATCGAAATTAGAAAAAAGCACACCGCTGGCTCACACTGTTTACTGTTTCGATCATGACGTGCTTTCGTGTTGGTCAATGGTGCCCGCATTTTATTTCTATTTCTGGGGACACTTGTATACGAAGCCACTTTCACCGTCAGCATCTTCGGCTAGGTCAGTCGCGATATGTTCATTGATTAGATTACGCGCATCCAACTCCTTTCCGGCTGTTCGGCCACTCATTCGTGCTTTATGACTAGCTATATCTGTTAGAGATGAACTAAGTGAAATACAATGCTCTTCTTGACCTACACAGTAGGTCATTATCCGCGCATAAGCATGGCATGATACGCGTGGCTAATAACCTGTCAGGTTTTACCTTCGAAGCAGAACTGCGTTGATGATTGTTGTGAGCCACCGAAACCTTTCAAGCTTCATTGTTAGATGCTTTTTTTCCGTTGTGGAAGTAAACGGAACATATGCGTAGTGGATTTTTCCACAGTCTGTTTTTCTGCGCGCTTTATACGGTATAGTGAGTGGGTAAGAGAACTTTTCAAACGTGCCTTTGCCGTCCCCCGCCTGACAACATGCACTCGACATTGGAATGGTATCCTTGTGTGCGCGTGCGTGCAACCTCCTCGATTTCGATTATCAAAACCGTTTCTTCGATCGTATTTGTATTCTATGCCAATTCGTCATTTTAAGTGGGTCGCGGTGGTGCTTGATTTATGCATTTTTCGCTTCTGCATGCATACGATGAGTCAAATTTAACTGATAGTTGGGACCTGTCACAAACACTCTGTACCCGAGGTTGGTATTTTCATCATTACAATTTTGATACTTCTGCTATGAAATCAATCGAAATAATAAATATTTTTCATTTTCACAGTGTGAAGAATAATTGTTCATGAAGATCAGTTCACGGCAGTGTGATCTTGTGTATTGTGTATAACTTTTGCAAGCACTGGAGCTCACATTTCAATTAAAAAGCATACACGCTAACCGTCACAATATACATAATTAACGGAGAGAAAAGTTTTCGCAGGCATGGAGACATTCATAATCCAAGGTTAAGACAAAGTTCACTCATTGTTCGCTCTTTGTTTGTGAGTAGACGAGCAAGATACGGTATGGGTGAATTGCGGTATGCATTAATTCGAACAGGTAGAACACATCGCGTTTCTCAGTCGATGCAAACAATGTACCTCGGGATAGTTTTGTTTAATAATCGCTTTTATTCACGATTATAGGGGTTTTTATTCGTCTTTAATGGTAGTGTTACCAGAAAAGCCGTGAGGATAAAATTGACGGTAGTTGGCACGTGTTTCCTTCATTATCCCTTCTCAAGAGTCGCTATATCTTTTTTCGTTTTGTATTTTGACTACTTGCTTAATTTAAGTAACTTATTCGTGTTCGACGTTTTCATCACCTTTGCAGGTCTCTATCTTTCGGATCTTACGTACACAAACGTCGCGTTTCCCCGTGTTGGTGGTAAACCGAGTAGCACATGGATCAGCAAAATTAATGACATCATCGATGTGATTGCACATTTCCAAAAGTCAGAATACAGTAAGTCAATTGAGTTAAAAACTCGCACACAAATACGATTTATTTTCTGGAGATATTTCGCATTGCGTTCAGATGGGACCCATTTGTTTTTGGTATATTTGGTTTTGTAGCGTCAATAGTCATCCTGAAATTTATACTCTCGTTCTCCCCTCGCTGCGAACTGTTGAAACTGAGTCGCGTTAACGATAACTGATTTGCATTAGCTAACAGTCCTCGTCGATGTATCCTGCGCCGTTCTACCTTTGTATTCGAGTTTGCATCACAAGTCTTTGGCCATACAAGTGTAACATGCGGATTAATCATATTTTTTTCTGAGATAGGCCACTGATCAGGAGTTTGGTGCATTCGCTTCATTTATAATACCTTGTCGATCGGATGGTATGTGCCATACCCTTGTTGGTAGAGCGTCTCATTCGCCATATCTCACTACCGCCGTCAGAATAGTTTGGCCTTACCAGCCGAGAATCCATCAAGTCCATTGATGTTTCTGCTGATTTTCCGGGGTTACTTGTCGAGATCCGCACTATTCACGGCTGGTCACCTGGACCTTTATTGTCCTCACTCTCAGTGATTTTGAAATGCCTCAGGTAGCTTGCAACCATGTTCCAATGGAGTGAAATAGCACTCACGGGGTGTATCACATATTCTTGGCAGGGAAAATGATAAGATTGAAAATTAGTCTTCTCTAGATCAATGAAGTCGAAGCCAGCAGTTTCCATGTTAAGCCACGGGAAATAATTAGTGCCAAAATGTTGCGTGGTTTGTGCCCTGAACCATCTTTATTTCGCTTCCATTGATTCTTTATGGTAAAAAGAACGGTTCAGTTCAGTTCAGTTTGCACTGTCCGATGTGTGGCCTGGGTCAATTCAGGTAGTTGTGTTGTCAGCTGATCTTTTGGCTTCCGATACTGCGAATCAATAGGTGTTTACTGAAAGACTTTCTTCCTTATAGAGATAAAGTTTATCGATGAAGCTGGGTAAATAGAATAAAATATCATTCTATTCGTTTTAAGGATTGTCATCGGTCCATAGAAAAAGTCCTGGTAGACATTGACAATCTTTTGTTTAACGCTCCACAAACAACCCTTGTGGTGGTCAGGTTGTTGTTGCATCGATCAATCACGTGGTCTTTTCAGCACTATCGATATCGTGATTATTTTAAGCTGGCTCGGATTGTGTCACAGGCGAAAGGTTTTTCTGTGAATGATTTACCCCTGTCTGTCTCCCATGCACTTTCCTGATGTGCAAGCCATTCAAAATAGGACTCGGGTGATATCAATCTCTGTACCTTGATTTTCATGATCTAGTGCAGGGTTATATTTTCTCTTTTTGTCGCAATTATTTACCACACGAACTCTATCAACCGATCCGTCTGTTAGCACGCATCATTCTGATCGACCTCTCTATTGGTGATGCGTCCATGCCGGCGGGTTTTTACAAGTCCCGCAAGTGAACAAATTTCTCGCCTACTTGTCTGGTCCGTTTCAAACTTTCGCGTGTTTTACAGCCCCATCGAATCTAAATTCAATCAGTAACATATTCGTCTGTTCACCCAGCCAAATAAACTGTATATATTCACAAAAACGTCATACGTGAAGGGCTTAGTAGCGTGAATCAAAAAGAAGATACAGTAAAAAATAATTAAATAAATTGTACAACAATCTATCAATACTGATTGAATTCACAACGGTTGCACAGATAGGCACATGCTGGTAATTATTTTTCGAAAGCGAGGCTTTTAGCCTCATTTCACTCTATTTTTTATCCTGACCCCTCCGTTTCCTATTAAAANAAATTGTTGTTGCGTTGACACCATGCTTGATCACAAATCGCTACAATATATATATATATATATATATATATATATATATATATATATATATGAATGGCTGGACCAAATTTCCCTGGCAGCCGACGATTGGTTTTGCGGTTCCTGCCGCTCGTCAAGCATGTGTATCCTGTTGGAACGTGAGTAGATACAACAGCATCAATGTATGAATAGAAATCGATTTGTGTATGCACGACAATTGCTGTCCAAGGTGGTCACTTCAATTGAAGTTTTATCTAATGCTCAAACAGAATGGCGATTGCAGTTTGCTAGTATTTCACTGTTTCAAAGTAGCAATTCCGTTGGTTGACCTTGTCTGTTCCCGTCATATCAATTTATACCAGATTTCCCGGTGGACGGAACTTTGAATGCGTATCTCTGCGCTCAGCGATACATTGAAGAACTACAGAAATTCCTCGAAGAGGACAACTACAAAACTTCGTTGATTCTTGAGCCGCCGCCACCTCCCCCACCTGCTCCACCCCCGGCTTCAGGAACTGACCAGTTTCCTCGATGTGTTTCGCCATCCAGTCGAGATGATCAACCTCGCAAAGCGAGTGGCCTACGTGGCACCCTTGGTGGGGACAATAGTTTGCGGGGTTTGCCCGCACTGGCCGCATCATTTCATGGTCTTACATTTCGTTCTTCAGAGGGAAACGCACCCGGATCGCATAATGGATTCGCGACTGGCACCAAAGCACATCAGATCGTCCTATCTCCGACTGCAAAAGCGGCGTCTATCAATTCCAGTTTCGAATCCGATCAGACTCCACCTACTAAACCGCATCACAAACGTCAACAGAGTGCAACTCTTTCTAACCCGTCCTCCGCCAGTACCATGACTCTGACTCCGGAAAAAGACATGATGAAAGCAGGCCTAGTGTTATCAGCGGTCGATAAAGCACCATTGCTTACTGAATCATCTGACCAGGTGCCGACCACTCCGATCAATCGTGTGAGCAAACGTTCGGGCGTAGTTGGTGCCAGTGGCGGTAAGCAACTCTTCCCGGAATTTGACGCGTCTGGAGGTCCGACGGAATTATCTTCATCGTCATCATCGTGTAATCGTGATTCCGGAAAGGTAGGACGAGCTTTTGTTTCCATTTCCCGTTTTTCTTGCACTAAGCTCCCTTTGTCCCCGAAACAATAATCGGGCATCTCATCATTGTCTGATAAACCAGTAAATCAACCCCTGAGACTAAATGAAAGATCCCGACTTAGGAACCCATTAGTATCGTATATAGTTTAGTGTTTTATGTGCATGTATGTATGCAATATCTATAACTGATATATCATGCATATTTTCATGCTTTTCATCAGTGGAGTGTTTTACTTTACAACTAGCACAGTAATTTTTCTACAAATTATCCGTTCATTTTTTCTAAAATTATCGTGTGCGTGCAGGTATATCAGGAGTTCTTGTGCACCAAATAGTGAGATTCTCAAACAGTTCGAGTAGAGATCTCAGTTTCACCACTGCAGACAAACACCAGTTAAAAATTACAGAGTATTGGCGTAGACTTATGTCTAGCATGAACCAAACTCTGGCGCACCAGCGCATACAGTCTCCCTCCGATCTGTGCACTCATGTGTGCATCTATGCCTTGACTGCTACGCGGATTGCCGTGAGGTGTTCTCGGCGGACAGCCTAGTGAATGCACTCGATCAATACCGGACGGGGGTGACTGTCGCTGAACAAAACACACTGATTCCCTTCGTATCTGGACCAGGAATCACAGCAGCCCTTTTTGTTGTGGTAACTCACATGACAACCAAAATGACATTTAAAATCGAGTGACGCTGTAGCGTTGCCCTTTCTCGAGTAAGATGACCCACCATCGTAAACACGTTTTGCCCGATTGATCAAGTAACGGAACTGTCCAGCGGGTTGGTTCGGTTTACTGAATCACGAAGTAGGCTTTCACAACAAATGGAACTGGGCTTGTCATGATTGAACTGTGACGTTGAGCTTAACAGCCCGTGACAAGTACACCGGACAGGTCTTTACGATCAATAATATTAACCACCAGAATGCCACTGATGGTTCATTGTGTGGAGGATACCCCGAAGGAGATAGAGGCGTGTTTGTGTGTGTTAGTGTACTTTGTTGGTTGATCGACTTAGCTTTAGACGAAACTGAATGAACATCACGGCAACTGACCTCGGTCGTTCGAGTAAGTCACGCGAGTCGCGATACGTTGAATCGATGAGTCACCGCTCGCCACAATCAGGCACCCGCGTGGATATGAACCATTATATAGCCTGTCTCGAAATTAACCGCTTTTTTGTTTCTAATTGGAATTTTCGAACTCTCGATACACATGATTTTCCTCGGAATGATCGGTTAAATGGCTTTCTTGTAAAATAAGGGAAGAGAGGAGGACGAAGTTTCAACAACTAAGATTTTACTACTCCAGAAATGGACGAATCTGGATTTCATGTATGTATGTATGTGTATTGAGTCGTGCATCAACCGAGCTCTGATGCAAATGAAAATGGCTTTTGTTCAAACAAAATATCTCTTCCTGAGTTGATTATCATACCCGGTGAAAAGTTGAAATCCTTTTTCGTCAGTATATAATGGCCTCGATTCAAGCACGTTGCTTCCTTGTGAATACCATAGAAATGCAACTTTTTGTTTTATGCACAAGGTGAGTGTAACGCCAATTCACTCGGTTTTCTACGTATCGCTCTTTCGTCGTCGGTAGGCACTGAAACAACAGCTCCACACGCAGTCAACTGTAGACATCCTCCCACCCGTTCCGCCCAGACCTACCCAATCGGATGATTCGGCAAGTGCAGACTCGTTGAACAGATTTGACGAAGGAGAACAAGGACAGACCAAAGGGTCTGATACCGCGGAATTTCATCCAGATTCCAGGTAGGTGTTTGGTGCAATTTCTCGCAGTTATTGTTGTCGAAAGGGGATATGTATTTCACACCTTTTCTCACAGTCCTCTAATTACATCCTGATGTCTATTTTGTGGCCACTTGACTTTTTCGAAGTCTGTCAACCCCTTACTGTTAAGCCGTGAAGTAATTGATGGCTAGTGCTCATGTTTCCAATTGCCCTTGGGTCGCATTCCGCATCCGACTATTGTATATACAGGAGTAGTGCGAAATTTATTTTCGCAAGTTTTATGTTTGGATTGTGAGAAGATCGGTGACCTTGGTGGAACTTCAATCCACCTATGGACACCGCGTACACTTTTGTACCGCGCATGCTCTGCCGAATGAATCATGAGGCCAAATTGATGACAGTTTTTTTTCTCATGTGCAGGGCAGGTCAAATGTTCCAGTCTTTTTCTTTTAAAAACAGATAATCTAGCCTATCAATAATTCTTTTCGTCATTAAACTCGTCACATTTCATACCCTCTATCCTTTTGCACCGTGCTTAGCACACCAAAAACACCATCCTCAGGCATATCGATTCGGAACCAAACCGGTACTGGTGCACTGACCCCAGGAGAGGAGACCGGCCAGATTGCGTGCTCCACAATTCCCACACTGATCGACAGCACTGCGGTTGCTGCCTGTGCGGCCATGGCTAGTGGTGCTCTGTTTGGCACCGCTTCACCTTTGTCCGGTCTTGTGCCCAGTATGGATCCTCATTTGGCACTCGCCGGTGCGTGCTGTTATTGTTATATACGATCGCTCCTCGTTCGGATTTTTCTCACTGTTTGATTTGTTCACTACTAGTGCATATCCCTAGATAGAGGAGCTATGATTCCATTGATTTTGCGGGTGACTTAGTTCATTTTCCTCGTGTTCTGTTGGGGATAACTCATTAGTTTCATGCTAAACTGATATCTCTCACTGTAATGTTTTGTTTTCGGTGACACTAGTAGTGATGGTAGTGCTCATGGTCTCCTTTTGACCGCAAGGCTTGTAGTTCCAGCAGCTTCACTCCCACCCAACTTTGGTCATAGGCAGCTTCGCTGATGTTCAGTTACATACGACCTCCATCCCAACAGGGCGTAGCTAGCTTTTCTGTTTCAAGTTCGAGGGTTTAGGTTGCCCATCCTCATATCCGAACAACATGTCCTCCTGATCATGGAGTTGATCCGTTCTACTCTTCACCATACTGAGGAGTGTGAGAAAAGGTTTTGATCCATTAAGTGGAGGTACCCGTGTATACTGTCGTGTTTCTATGATCCTTCTGTAGAATGTCACATCACAGCAGGGTGTGCATACGTAGTTAGATTACACTTGTATTGAACGGTAGGGGGTTGGGGCACTGCTAATGAGCGATTTTCAGTGCGTTCTCTACGTTCCATAGCCGAAATGTGATGTAAAACACCAGTCGATTTACACCACTCACAGTGTTATCAATTCACAAGATGATGCCGGGATGAGGAAAGCCATTTGTAAAGAATAACCGTAAGGGTATCGGTAAATTGGCACACATACAACAAAATGCCTCGTTTGGAACAAGTCTCCGGAATTCTCACAGGCACCCAGGGTAATCAATAGAACGGTCCAAAAGCAGAGGCGCATTTTCTATAGTTACAAAACTGAATCCTTTGATCCAATCTTGGAAATCCAGTAATCTCTTTTTGATGCATGAAAACTACTCACAAGTGTGAGGTTGATGTCAAACACAGTTTGTTTCAATCCTTCTGTCCCAATAATCGGACTGGTTTTGTACGCCGAACTCCTGGTCGTACCACTGCGACGAAGCGTTTTACTGGTCACACAAAAATCACCGTTACTACAGGTCTTTTACCATTTCATGACTCAATGTTCAAAGTGTTCTCATCTACCGTTTCTCATAGGTCGAAATTCTGACGTGAATTCCTCCGCACTTGCCACATCCACTCCGCCTCATTTTTTGTCCTTGGATTCGCATTCCTCGTTTATCGCGTCTCCCGGATTGCCGGCCTCTGTCCCAGGCGAATTTACGGTACACATTGTCCACCAGGGTGTGATACAACGCCGTTCCATGGCCCAACTACGATCGGGGGCACACTCGGGGCTGGCTGCCTTACTCAGTCCAAAGCTGCGCAAGCCTTCATTGGGTACCAATCCGGATATCTACGGCTCTTCCTCCTCTCTGTCCACATGTTCTGCGGCTGCCGGAACCTCGGAGAATAGCAACTATTCCGCTGTTCGATCTTCTTTGATTCACTCCCGTCCAGTTGGGTTCTCCACGTGGCGCCGTCTCTGGGCCACACTGGTCCTCGTTGGTCCGGGGTCTGCGGCCTTCATGATCTACTTTGAACCAAAATGCAAACGTGCCATGCATCGGAATCAGGTTAGAAAACCGTCAAACAGCGTTCTTCATCATTCCTATGATGCTTTTTTCTGAACTAATGTTAACAAACTGGTGGTTCGGACACGCACTATTATCATTATTAGGATTATTACTCCACTGTCTGATCTGTTCCATCTTACATCTGAACCTTTCTTAGTGTTCCCCATTCCAAGTTGGCTACATTGCCGTGTGTATCCGTGGTCAGCCACAATCGTGATGATCAGACGCAAATCACTTGATCGGGAGCATGTTATTATTGTTGTTGTTCGTGCGTTCACTAGGGCTTACATTCCAATCCATTTTATCCGTCAATTAATTCGTTCACTTTCACCCATCCCATCTGTCAGTGTGGCTGGTTTCCAATCATCGGATGGAGCGTGGGTGGATTGTTTGATTTGTTAGCCATATCAGACACGTTCCAATTGACCAGTCTGGTGTCGGAATGTATATTTTTATATTTCGGTTTCGGACCAGGTTCGAATCTAATCGCCGTACTTAGCTGATTGATGGATTTCGAATAGATTCATGACTTGGTCGAGGACGATAATACTGCACACAAAACAAATAGGTTGTTTTCTCTTGAGGAAGAGGAGGGGAGGAGTTCATAGCCAAAATGCTTAGGATAGTCAAATACTAACTCACAGGGCAATTGGACGGTGTGGAAAAAAGCAGCAACCTGTCAGATCCGACTTAATTGAACTATCATTCATTCGCTTAGCTTAACAATACACCCTATCGTTTATTTGTACTCATGATTCTTATGGTCGATTTGTACACCTTTAAAAGCTTAGATGAGATCTCTTCCAGCTTTCCGAGTAAATTAGCTGCTTGTCATTCATGAACTCGATTTCTGCCCCTCGACGTCGGCTTTTCGCCGTCGTGTTACCGAGAGCATCTCCGTCACAGAAGACAGTGAATCGGACTTCCCAGGAGTATGCACTCCTTCAGAGCATTCCTCAAAAGGGACCTGGGGATTTGAGAGCTTTATTTCCGAATTCTCCCTCTCTATCAGACAGGCAACATAAATACTGAACACGACCCAGTGGGATCGTTAATGTTATCTCATTTTAATTCAACTAAGTTCCGTATTCAAATGCAATCGGCTTCTTTGATAATGATGAGTTCGCTTCATGGATTGTTTCGTTGAAAATCCCGCATGGCAGTTTCTACAACTTCTTATCACAATTTTAGTTTTTACCTCCTTTTATGAAATTTAGTAATGTACAGACTTTTTTCAGAAAGTTGTGGGTTTCAACCATTTAGGTGCTGTCTGGGAGAGAAAATGTTGAGTGGTAGTAGTGTAATTCGAATTATCAACCTCCCGTCAGGCAACTTGGGGACCGGAAGAGAGTTTTGGTAACCGATGAAGGTTCTCGTATTCACCAATTATATCGATCATCTAATTTCAACCGGTGGCGTCTTCCCTAAATTTCTCATTCTCGTTGACTCTTAAGCTATGCGGTTGTTTTGCCCAGCTGACCTTTTCTCTGGAACTTAGGCTAGACTTATAGAACCGACATTGCTGTGCTACGTGCTCAATGAAAAGCTGAAACCGGAAGTTATCCGCCCTAGTGGAAGTGCGACAGATTTCCCTGTTCGGGAATCTACTTCTAGTGCCCCACAGATGATGATCTCAATCTCCTTGCTGGATGTCTTTTTTGATTGGACCAGTTCATCGATTGCTATCTACGAGAA
>UZAN01054272.1:3261-15683 GCA_900618425.1 Echinostoma caproni | reverse complement strand
ATTGGAAAAAGATAAAGGGTGGTCAAACTAAGACCTGGCATGAGGGTATGAAAACCCTAATCGGGAGACTAGATTACATAGGCCCCGTTAGGCTCCCTGGCTGGGGACCTCGGGATGATGGTCACCGATGGTTAGAGACACTGAGTGATATGGCTGGGTGTCGCAAACAGTGGCGCTCGTGCATCCACTCGTTATTCTCCCAACACCACTCTATATGAGTTCCCCATCTTCCGCTTGAATTTGCTTCGAGATTCCAATCTTCATTTCGCTCTTTTATCCAAATGGGCAACCAAAAGACAGCAACCAAAACCGGCTCACGAAAGTGTATGTTTAATGGCTGTAAAAACTGAACTGAACTGATATACAGTAGGTTACCTTTATTCATTGAACCTAACGCGTTAGCGTATTCTTGGAACACACGGTCCGAGGGCCCCAATCAAAAGCAGAACCCAAAAGGTACTCCAAATGGGCTACGGTAAACTTGAAAGCGTTATTTGAGCCTATTCATGCTGACATTAATTTGAGTATTATGTTCTCAAAGACCTTCAGTGACACACGGTTGCAAGCTGTACGGCGGCACATACTAGCATTCTTCTATGGCGCAACATCTATCGTAACAGGCTTCCAGTGTTGAGGGATCAGTCCGATGTACATGCAAAAATTTAAAATAATTTGAACAATGGGCTGAGAAAGGTCGCATATTCTTTCAGCGGCTTGAATGACATTAGGTTTGTACCTCCAGCTATGTTGACTTTGAGACTCTTCAGAACTGTGAAGACCTCGATAGAGCTAATGGATAGCGTGGAGGGACGATATTTGCTTCGAATAAAACGGCAAATGGACAATTGAGATATTTTACATCAGAAAGGTTGTTTGCCCGTGTACCACAAAGCTTTTTTGAGGCCAACTACATCTTCGACTGTTCTTGTTACCAAGACCAACCTTAATATGCAGCTGATTGAGTCGAGAAATCATATTCCTGATATGCAAAGATAGTCCCTTAATCAAATCGCGTCTTCGGACCAGACAATCTGTTTTTTCTTGCTCCTAAGACATTTGGGAGAGAAAACCCGATTGACACAAACGTAAATCGATGCAGTAGGATAGCAAAGATCATGAACTAATTTGAGATAATCCGCACAATTTTCACAGAACGAAAAACAGTAGAAATAGGAAGAAATAAGACGATTTGTGTTGGATCTGTGGGTCGGTGAAAACGTCAACGATTTAATCACCCCGGAGAATGTATGTCAGAATTCGATCACCACCAACACCAACACCATCACCACCACCGCTTGACTTTTCTCATTTATGTGTGGTATGGTAGTTCTTTGATTGGCCGCTTCTCCCTTCCTAAAAACAGTGTAATTATGTATTTAACAAAAGGAAACAAAATGGATACGAAATAAAGAAAAATCATCTGGTCTTGTGCTGACAAGTTTCCTGGATCACAGTCTCATCTCTTGGCAACCTTATATACATGCTGAGTGTTTCAAATGCCTACATAAACTGAGCGTCTAGAATTGAAATAAAATAATGCAGTAATCAAAAGTGCTAATGGTAACTTTTCATAATAGGTAAAAATATTAGGATTGCTTGCAGTCTAAGGGCTAAGCATGGGATCAAGTCGAGTGAGGAAGATCACAAGATCCATTAGACAACAAGATGTTAAAGAGGGTTAAAGAGAGGGTTAACATCTGCAGTAATTCATAAGGATTGATCGAGACAAGTGTCTAGATGAGACGAAAGTGCGTAAGTAAGTAGCTCAAAGTAGAAGCGGAAATGTCAGATGCGACGTAAACTTTTGCTAGAATTGTAAAAGAACTTACTCAGGAAACGGGGCTTGTGCTAAGTATAGTTCGCGAAGGTTATTACTCCACTACCTCGGTTGCAGACATCTGTTGAACGCCCACCGCGGTAGATATCATAGTCATCGGTTCTCACCACGTTATTCTTAATATCAGTATGTTGGAGCACTATGACACTATACTGACACGAGAGATTTGATCAAGTTTTCCCAAGAGTGAACGAGAGTTACTAGAAGTTATTGATGGAAAGCTGTAGCAATTTAAGGGAGGACTTCTGAGGGCAACTTTCTAGCCTTAATAATGTTCCTTTGGCAACCACGAACTTTCTTGAATAAACGCCTAGGCTGATTACTCACAGAATTAGCAAACAAAGAGAACTTTCTATTGTGTGCAATAGGATATAGGGATATCAAATAAACCGCTACAGTAAGACAGCATGCAGCCTTGGTATTAATCCGATTTCATGTTAGAGAACGTGGCGAGATGCTAATTGTGGAACTCCACAGTATTTTATGAAAAAAACCAGATGGAAGTTAAAGTATGACCGAATTTTAAAGGCCCCGTGTCCGAACGATTGAATGTGTGGCTTTTCAACCCAATTCCTCAACACATCCTTGTTTCGGCTGGTATCGACTGTAATTATGCTGTTCAACCCTGAATTGATAAGAGGAAAAAACATTTCCCATGAGTCACAAGTGATGCGATCACCGCGACTCGAACGGAGATATACAAAAGCTGTTCGGGTTACCGCAGTCATACGTAGATTAGTTCACGGATCAAAGTATCCATACCTACGCACACGGATGTTTGTGGAGCAGTCAAACGGTGTCATCTTCATCATCTTCCGTTTTTCCGTGTTTATGGCGTAGTATATTTGTGCTATTATATATATTATATACCATATGCAGAATCCATACACACCCGCATTGCTCACATATCAGCTGTGAAATGTGGCATGCTTGTTTGGATCGATTCAGCCCTGGTTCCAAGCAGAAACACGAGATGGTGCACTCACCGGATGGAATGAGATTTGTGTCAAACACACACACGATATGTCCGTGCACATCTGAATGACGCCCTCACAACAAGATATCATATGATTGATACTGGATGACCTAAATATTGGTCAAAGATGTGAGTGACCTGTCCTGTTAGTTGATCAGCTATGCGCAAGTCGATAGTAGGGCCATACATGTGCTTTGTTTTATTTATCGGAGTTTTCGTGGATCAGGCGAGAAAAGCCACATGGATTGTGAATGTCACGATGATACCGAGGAATTGAGAGATCGGATCAGAATTGGTAAACCCGTTTTTTAGGATGTACAACCTTTCGCGATCCTTGTTCTATCGGCACACCCCCTAGTCTGAGAAGAATATAAGTCGCCGAGCTGGCGTGGATCGACGATGATTCCGCCGGTACGATTTATTAGGTCAACAGATGACTCATACAAATCAATACAACCCTGGGACGATCGATACGCAAGGTCAAGGTCAAGGTGAAGGAATCGCATTATGCACCTCGAAGGGTGGATATTCAGAAACCACATAACCAGTGTGTCAAACATTAAAAAATCCAAATGTAATACAGCAATCAATAAAAGGGAAAGGGCATAGCAACATCAAAAAGCTAATGGTAAACCCGGGTGCTTATGATTGGTTTAGTTTAGCATTTTTGCGCAGATTTTCTGCAACGAGTTCATGGCTTGTAAGAAATCTGGTGAGATACGGTACAATAGAGCACCTGTAAGCTTCAATGCGTGCCTCTATAAGCTTATGACTGGAAAAGGTGGATGAGGAAGAAAGGCACTGACTAAGAGCAGAATAAAGGGGATTGGAAATATCAGATAAAATCTTAATGGAGAATGTCTTACAACACTTGAGGTGGTTTTTTACCACATGTTGTACCAGATGTTCCCGTGGTATAAGACTACATACCAACAGAAACTTGAGGGATCGGGAAAGGAGTTTGAGGTCCTTGTTAAAAAGACTGGGGAAGATAACAGGGGACCCATAAAGCCAGTGGGGCAAAATGTAACTAAAAATAAAACGCCTTATGAGATGATTTGAGATAGAAAGTGATTCAAGACGTGAAACATAAAACATGAGCCTCCTGACATTCAGAAAAACGTCATTGACGTGGTCAGACCAGGTGAGGTTACGGTTGAAAATAACTTCAAGGTATTTGACAGACGGTTATCGATCCATCTGGTCACTGAAGATAAATAAAAGGGGGCTGGCGTTTGAAAGTTTATCATACTTTTGACCTTTCAAAAGGGAAAAAATTACGTCATTACATTTACCGGGGTTCATACGGGGGCTCCTTTGTTGAAACTACTCAACTATTTCTGACATGCCTTCTTGTAGCGAGGTTTGCAATGATGGGTTGGGGTAGGGCAGTCTGAATATTATATCATGTGTATACTTAACAAGAAGTGCTGACTCACAGGCATGGAGGAAAGGTAAGCGGAAAATAGAAAAGGGGATAAAATAGCGCTTTGCAGTACACCTCGTGAGGAGGGCAGCAGTGAAGATGTACGACCTTATTAGCGTGTGAACTGCTGACGGTTTGATAAATAGTTGGCCTAGAGTTCAATCGTAGGAAGTTGAATGTAGCGCAGTCGATAGCGAGGCCGGTCAGTCAGGTGCGAGNGATTTGAATTCTCCTTACAGTTCCATAGACTAATAATACCCGCACTTGGATGATGATTTGGTGAAGGGAGAATGCTAAAAGTTCACACAAGATATACCCCACGGCTCATAACGGTAGCAGATTTGTATTATTTCCGCCTCCAAAAATGCGAGGATTAGATCGCATACATACATGTTCTGATTTGTTGTTGTAAGTGCAAACAATGAAAAACGAGCACGATTCTTCATGAATCACGTGATCATAAACAGAAGGGAATTAAAGTAGTTTTAGAAGGAGATATAAGACCGTTTTAAGTTAATCGCAAATTAGGGGTTTATGAACACCACCACCACCACCACCACCACCACCACCATGAAATCGGAAATATTCATAAGCACTCATTTTTGGGTAATGATGGAACCCTACCATTGACCAAATAGGGAATCTTTGAACCGACAAGCAGGTTGCTATCGAAGGCGGACAATAACAATGTGACGTGTGCATTTTTTCTCTCATTTGGCATCCATTCACTGATGGATTCTGATCATATGTTTGTCGATCTTGTTTCGCGAGCCTCACACACATACACACACACAAACATGGTTTAAGATTTGAACCACTAATCGGTACTAAGGTTTGACAGTAG
The DNA here is from genome assembly GCA_900618425.1 of Echinostoma caproni. NCBI lineage: Eukaryota > Metazoa > Platyhelminthes > Trematoda > Plagiorchiida > Echinostomatidae > Echinostoma > Echinostoma caproni. Next base: position 10,600 of record UZAN01054272.1, on the reverse strand, counting down.
GCATTTTGGATGTGTGATCACCTGACTAAACAAATCATGCCAGTATCACGTGAGTTTGCTGTTACGGCAGTTGTGATAACCTTCTCTACAACCAGCCTAGCAGACGCGTACCTGGTCACACGGGTGTGTTGTTTTGGCCATTATGGTTACTTACTGAAGTGCGGGTCAAAACATTCCAAATACTTGACAGACCAAGAGACAGAGAGGGAATAGCGGGTGATACAGGAAATTCCAGTGATGTTTTCACTACGGACGATTTAAAATCGAATCATAATGCACGTATTGGTTTGCTGTTATGCACATTTGTCGTGATGAAGATGATCTGAGTTGAAAAAAGAATATTGCCAAACAAGGGGGTAGTGGTATATCCGTTCGTAAACTATACCCGACTATGAGTCTAGCATCTCCTAATTGATTAGGTTGGACTAGATCATCTAAGATAGATTGTGTACAATCACTTTATCTAGTGTTAAAATATCACACTCTCTAATCTACGCAGGAGTTCTTCGAATCGAAATATGTCGGGTTGTCAATCCGATTTACTTGCTATACATCTGAACTATCTGTGTGACACCCAACAGCGTACTTAGGATTACCATCACGGAATAGAGAGCCTAACTGATATTTTTTTCAATTTATCGCCCCGGAAGTTTCTGTACCAGGCCAACCTTATCAACACCACTTAATTTGCCTGAATATTCCATTTTGAGTGACCTATTGAATGGCTGATTACTCATACCTGTAAACTGTTTGTATCACCATGCATTCATGAAAAATGAAGATAACAGTGTAATAGAAAGGAAAAGAATTTATAGAGAGACATGTCTGATTTCTCGGCTGGTCCCTTCTACGACCGAGAAGAATATTGGTGCGCGATTCATACATTTGAATGGTTAGGGAGTTTTTGGTGTTGTTACCATTTACCTGATAGGCTTATAATCCTTCGTGTCTGGGTTTAAATTCTCATGAGTTCGAATATGTTTGATCACTGTTGAATACTAACACAGATGCAATACAGACATATGATTCTAGCCTTTTCGCTGTGTAAAATATGTCCATTCATGGCTGTTACAACAGAGGACAAAAATACCAGTTTACATTGGCACATTTAATGCTAAAAAAATGTGTGGGATGTAAGTGGGAGGGGTGGGGGAGAAGTTCAGTGAAGCTACTGCCATGGAGAGCAAAAGCCTTAGATTACTTTCATGTGCGCACAAAACAGTGGTTTGTGAGTTATGCTAAACAACCCTTCACTAACAAATAACAGACCTGGAATTGAGTCATGCAAAGTTGTTCTAAATGGCGACATCAGACGAAGAATGCGACTGGTCGTCAAGATGCTGCTCTTTTTCTGATTATCTAGGGTGTCACTGCGAGTTACATCATCGACTATGAAAGCTATTCAAGTACGTGCTCCGACACTTCTTGGACCAAGTATCAGCCCGTCCTGTAGATGTCAATTATTCACCGCAGCTGAAAATCGAATGGTGCACGATGTTTGGGGTGTCGGGACCAGTATTCCAATTCGGGTGCTTCTAGGGGCTTGTCTCTTTGAGCGTTTCCAATAAACACAAAACAGCTGCTAGATATGTATTCTTTAAGATCAATTTCGAGTGATAACTCATTTAGGTGAATAGGTTATTACTGTATTCGGTCCGCACATACGATTGACATGAGCGACTCTTGCTTAAGCCCCAACAACAACACGATGAGAAAGCCGGGCTGGAGACAACACTCAGCATGTACTTCATAATTAAATTTTGATACGCAAATATATAGGGTAAACCAGGCACACGAGAACGGCGCATTGACGCACCAGTCAGATTGCGCCTTTTATATTTTTATTGGTCTATTGGATAATCGCTGACTGATTCATTCTGCAATCATCCAAACGGGACTCAGTCTACCTGAAGTGTCGTGAGCATATGTGGCCTGGTGCAGAGGCTTAGGTGACCTGATGGATTGTTTAAGCTCTGTCCTATCAATTATCATCTCCATATAATGGTTTTACCACAATTTACTTTTCTCCAGTGACGATATTGTCTGCAGCTTATCTATCATTTTGGTATAGCGTTCAAAGGAGTCTGACATTTATTGTTATTGTTTGTTGTACAGACGCTTTTCTCTTTGCTAGGAAGAAATAACTGTAGACCGATGGGGAAAAACATGAAACTGAAGGGAACACCCACTACATGCTGTCTTACGGTCGATTCCACACTGCACGATTCCATGAGTTTGTCTAAAAACGTTCGACCAGTATCAGGTTCAATCTCTTGAACCACAGAAAAATCCAGGTGAAAAGAGAACAAATGCCTATCTATGAATTAACCAATAACTGACTTGAAGTTAACAGTAGTAAAGCAACTAGGCGAACGCTTTGTTTTGCAATCGTTCTACTGTGTCAACTTAACTCCTAGATCAACGTCCTCCATGTACATAAACTGGTTAGAACAGGACAACAGATTTTCTGAATTCATCAACTGTCTCCTTGGCTTCGATTTGCGCAGCAATTATTGTTCAATATTACTTACGATCAGCCGAAGTAAAACGAGTTGCCTCCCACCGTAATGCGCCATCCCTGAGGGGAATTGATCAGATGCTATTCACAGGCTTTTGAGCACAACTGGTTTGTGACGTTTGAGATTCAATCTCTTATCTGCCTGCAGTCATNAGCAGCATATCTGATAAATGCTTTTCATGCTCATTATTTGGTCTTCGATTGAATGCCACTGCTATTGACCCTTCCTCTGTGTGTGCAATACAGTGTATTTCATACCTCAGAGAACAATGTACGGACGTCGAAAACCTAACCATTAGTGTTACTCAGACTATATTTAGAGTCTCAAGGGGAAATTTTTCGTATATATGTCAAATGAAACGTGAACTGAAAATCTAGGAAGCACTGGACAACTATTTCAACTTGGTTGTGTCTCATCAGCAGTGCGAATCCATCGACCCAACTGGGGATCGAACCCCAGACCTCATGGGCAGAATGTAAGCATGCTACCCACTCTGCAACCGGGCAGCTGATCAGACCGTTTTTCATTTTCTATTTACACGATATAGCACAACCCATCTTTGCGAACTTGTTGCGGGCCACAGACCTCGCTCATCTCAACACCAGCCTCCGGGGTTATGACTCGGTTGGAAACTTTCACAACCTGACAACTTATTTCAGGTGATTGTCGGGAGGAGGAAGAAGCAGGAGAGTTGGGAAGGGGATACTCAAATATGGACTGCATAATTCATGACAATTGGATTCAGTATGAATGTCCAAATGGCGTGATAAGTAGAGACAATAATGACTCGTTGTCAAGCGATTCTATCCACTAAAAATCAAAGCCTGATTGTTACATGCTGCAGAAGTGTGTTGACCGAGTTACCTGAGGAGGAACCAACCACCGAGGAAAAAGATTCCAAACAACCAATGGGAAACCGATGTTTTGGACCAATCAAATTCTGTCCGGTTCAAGCAGGAATCAAGCGATACGAATAACACGAACGGTGATTGATCAATACTGGTTCACTGGCTACTATTCTCTCCTACATGTTACCTACTCGTTTTGGTGAATCTCAATTAACTAACCGTTACTTCTGTGGCTTTATTCCGACGTCGCAGTACCGCTACGATTTCAGTTACGTTTACGATGCCTGATATGCATATATTCTGAGTATTACATGAGGCAACAGCGTTCGGATTACACAACCCTCCCTCCTTAAGCACACAAAAACAGTTCGTAGGAGCCGTTATTCTATCGTGGCCATGTTGCCGAATCAAACCATCTTAACAGGCCAGTTAAAAATTCACAAATCGCCCATAATTTTCAATGCACTACACAGCCAGTTTTGAGAATTCACATTCCATCGCTCCGCCCACTACTTTTGAAAGTATTTGCTCGAATGCTACGGAGAATCAGCTTCCATGTCTCTCCAAATCTTCTCTTGAGTTACATAATGTGCTTTTGAAGTGACAGCACTCAATATAGTCTGGCTCCATCTCGGCTACAACTAGCTACTACATATGCACCTCACGAAGTTAGTTCGAAAGAAACTAACCTTAAAGAATGATAGTGATGGTTCAATGTTCTTTTCTGTGGGTTCGATGAGGCTAACCTCAACAAACTCGACACCAGAGCCTATTTCCAGTGATTTAAAGTATTAAATGAATAACTAGACAAAATTTCCCAGAAGCACATAACCAGCTCTGCGGTCCTTGCCATCCATCAAATATGTTTATCCGGTACTTCTTTGCCAATTCACTCCCATACTTGCAGCCCCGATGTACATGAGTGTTTCAGATAACCTTTTAACTTGTCTCTGATAAAAACACCAGATGCTCGCCATTTAGGCATTACCTGCCAGGAAGGAACTTGCTAAATACATGGAATGTATGATCAACTCATAGCTTCGTTCATGCAGTATGTCCCCTACCGGCTTTATTACCCCATCGACTAATCCTGGGGTGCAACATCTGATCGATTGATCGAAGTATTTCAGCACGACCAGCTACAAGAGAAATTACGCTGCGCTTTCGGGTAGCCGTCGCCGCAGTTGCATATTTGGAACTACACCAGAAGCGCACAACTGTGATTAACTGAACAATGACCAAGTCAATCTTATTTAATTGTGTTCACTTCATTTCCGAATAACCGATTAGGTAGATTTTAATGAAGTGGTTATCTGTAAACAAAAGCTCCCCCCTCCCCAAAACAATAAGTCATCTTCACATGATGACTGAACTGAAATCAGTAGAACAAATTTCCCAAACTGCTTTACACAAAACAACTAAGTCCGTGCAGGTTCCCTTCTCGGTCGAGGACATGCGCGACCTTCGACTCGTGGTGCCACGCGAGTTAATCTATCGTTGACTGTTGAATTCAAATTCATCCCACTGAATCGCACGTCAATCTAGCACGACAGAGGACCTGTTATCCGCTCACATCGACAGCATGCGTTCCGTTTCTGTTGAAAGGTAAGTCCTTTGGATTATAAAGGGGCAGGTGTGCCAGCTGGATGATAGTTTTTAATATCACAGGACATGCAAGGTGACTGTTCTTGCGGTGATCAGCGCGAACATTTGATCACTGTTTCATAACCTGACAGATACGTCCTTGTAATGACTCGACCGTCCAAGATAACATCACTCAAAGGAACACGCGTTACAGTTTCTGGACAACGGATCACATGCAAGTAGTATCGACCAATCAAAGGTCAGGCAGTAAAAGAAGCAGAAGTCATGTCGCTTGGGGAACAAGATCGGTGATTGATTGATGCCTGTTTAAACAATGATGTTTCTATTTGCATATTATTTAATTCTATTGATTTCTTTCGATAAATGAACCGCTACTTTTGCGGCATTCTTCCTACATCTCGGTGGCGGGAGATTCCGACATGCGATTACCAGTATGATTCTGCGTTGCACCTGCGATTGCGATTCGTGATCTGAAATTCGCGTCTACTCCGAATGCTACACTTCGGCGTCCTGCAATCGAACTGCCTACCCCTGAGTAATGGAATCCGCATGCCGGTGCGTCCGAGATCCCGGTCTGCGTGGAGCTGTTCGAACTGTGATGCAGTATTCTCAGAGGTGGCACGCAGAGACAATCAGCGGTATTTCTCACTGCGGGTGGTCGAGACTTTTAATAACCATGGAAGAACCTTACATTCTCTGAAGCTCTTGAAAAAATTACGTATTACTCCCTGAAGTTGCTGCTGCTTTATCATCTGTTATTCACCGAGTTCCGGGCACTCAAACGGGCAAAATTCAGTGCTTTGGTACATGCTCAGAACATTTCATGCCGTGATTTCGTATTTCAGTCCGAAAAAAAAGGAGTCACACTGTAACCATGACGATTGTTTTGGGGAACCATTGTGTGACTCTCTGGTGACCGGAATCAACAATATAACGCTGCAAGAGACGAACATTCCAGAAACCTGCACGATCTATGAGCAGCATAATGATGAATCCGAACAAATTCCAATGAAAGGATCAATCTCACAATGACGTGGTCAGAAACTGTTGTGTTTGGTCAAGACATACGAATGACACGAGCGACTCTTACCTAATCCCCCAATAGTAACGCGGAGCCAGAACACAACTGGAGACAATAGTCAACGTGTATTTCTGGAATGGATTTCAATACGCAGATATGTGGAACGAATCACGCATACGAGAACGGTGCGGTGACGCACCAATCAGATTGCGTCCTTGACATGCCGATTGATCGATCGGACAAACATTGGCTGACTCGTTCTCTGATCATCCAATCAGGCTCAGCCTCCCTGGAGTGTTGCGAGCGTGCGTATGGCCTGACTCGGAAACCAGTCCAACGTCCAAACCTGCACCCAAGCTGCAGTGCGATTATCCTGGCACTGCGAAACCTATCAACTAATGCCATGTGGAACTTACCATCTACGCTCCACATGTCGCTTCCATTACGCTAAGTGTCATGGATGCATAAAAAGTAGACATACGAAGAGTGTGTAAGCAGACCCACAGTAACAGCTATCGGCTTAGCAGGAGACTTAATGTCCAAGACCACCACATGTTTTTGCTAGATGTTACATTACTCTTCACCAATGTTTCGAAGGGTAAGACAATTAATTATTTCAACAATATGAATATTCCCATGATAGCATTGAGAAAACGAGTTGGTGAGCGAACAATTGTTTTCGGATATTCCCAGTCATGCTCTTACATACCATATGATGGAAAAATGCTTACAGAGTAGCACGAGTGACAGTGGCACGGCTAGCAAAAGCCATCGGGATTTCATCGGGATCAATCTGTACCATCCTCCGTGAGAAGCTCGGCCTCAGATGGGTTTGCACACGTTGGGTACCCCATCAGTTCAGTGAGGAACAGAAAGCAGTTCTGGTGAATTGGTGCCGCCCCATCCCTGCCAGGTTTCATGGTGGACGTTCCAATGCAGTTCGAGAAATCATCAGTGATGAGAACTGGGTTTAAAGTTTCGACCTAGAGATCAAGTAACAATCGACTAAGTGGACACCAGTTAGTGGGGCGCGTCCTCGGCAATTCCGACGCGAGCGCAGTGTGGGAATACAGGTGGTGGTTGTGTTAATGGCCAAAACCGGCCATGTGACTAATATGCCGTTCGTATGGCAAAGCACAGGCACCGGAAACTTTTAAGATAGATCTGAGAAACTATAATTTTCATTTGCGAAACCGTCATTTGGAAATGAGAAACCATCACTTAGAATTGAGAAAGAAACACTGCGGTTGGATCCGCTTCCGTTCAGCACACCTCATTGGTCAATTGATCATACACTTTTTCTACCCCCGGATTGACCACCTGTCTTCCCACGCTCTTTCTGTGTT
>UZAN01054271.1:0-12358 GCA_900618425.1 Echinostoma caproni | reverse complement strand
TGCATTTCAGGTGCAGCCACCGATCACACCCATCAAAACGGAGCGCTTTGGCCCTGGAGACCACAATCCTAGAGCAGGATACACATGTTTTCTTGGAAGCCTCGACTTTTTGAGACATTTCTGATTGAATGGATCCAGGTGAATGCACAAAACCACAATAGAATAATTAAATTTAGCACATTGTGGTATGCTACGGTTCGCTATCAGCCAATTTAAGTTCAATTCCCGTGATGCACAATCTGGAAACAACGACGGAGGATCGTATACGCGTTAGCACCCGTAATACGTTCATACAGCACAAAAACACACGGAGAATCACAGAATGGAGTGAGCGAAGCACAGGGTTTATTTCTGAACGGAATTTACAGCGGTTCAACGCAATCGCGGGGGAACAATTCAAAAGTATCGAAAATCGATAAACTCAACAGTCTGTCATTTTAACAACTGTCTCAGTTCTCGTCTCGGTTTCCATCGATCTCGTTTAGGCCTTCTTTCGGTTGCTCGTGCCCAATTGGTGCTGAGATACCTGGAGGACAACCGGGAGAATTACAGTTAGGGCGGTCGGTTTGGTCTGCCTTGTTACACTACAACACGGTGGAAAAACCGGTGTACCGCAGTCAAGGTCAAAGGAAAGACAAGTGACACAGTACACTAGGTACCTCTGTCCCGAGTTAACCTATTGCAGTGTCTACGTGATAAGTTGCAAGAGTAGACTGCTTCTTCCACTCTCCGTAGTGTTTGACAAAATGTGAATCCCAATAATCCGAAATTTAATACAAAATTTGCTGTTTTGTCATTATGAGCGCAGATTTGGGGTTATGCAAACAGAAGTCTCGTGAAGGTACACCTCCGGTTTCACTAGATCAATAGGCAACCGGAACGTATCTTTGAAGAAGATCCTGTATCCCCCTTTGTTATGTTAATTAAGTTTGCATAAAAAACAGTCTGCGGTTCGTTAAACCCTGCCACAACACGCCAGAGTGTTTTTCGCCCTCAAAACGCTCCGACTTTCGTGTTTTTTTTCAAAACTCGTCTTTTCTCCATTTCAGCTATGCAGAATTATATAAGAAATTATCATATTCCAAATAACTGAGGATTATTTACTCACCACCTTCCTTCATTTGAACAATGTGATTTCGAGTTCATTCAGTATTCATCTTCCATGAGCAATATTTTAGAGCCCGGTCAAAAATATGTGTATTATTCCCTCAGTTTCTTGAAGTTCATGTAAATCATTCTCTTTTATAATACCAGTGATCATTTTGTGGATATTCATTGAAGCAACTTCCATTAGTTGAGTAGGAAAGTTTATCGATCAACCGCACGTGATCGCTGGGATTCAAAGTAATTCACACCTGAAGTTCAGTCAAGTTTTCAGTTTCTTTTCTCTAAGCCGATAAGACAAAAACATAAATATCTATATGAACAGATAGAGAATGTTACCGGAACAGAAGTTAATCTTGCCTGAATCCAGTTTGATTAAATACAAATCACCAGTTCGAGTGACAGACAAACTGGCTAGTGCAATTCATGAACAGGCTTTGCAGTCGGAGGAATCTAAAAGTCAGACAGTTGGCAAAAGTAGCACGATCCCAGCCGCTCGATCACATTCAGTCGATCCGTCCAAAAGATCCGCAAACGGCCTAGCCATCACATCAGCATTACTAGATCCACAAGGCTCAAGAACGGTTGAGTCTACGGAAGGGATTTTACGCAGTATCATGCCTCCAAGACGGTATCAAATTGGAGATAGTTTATACATCCAAGAGGTCTCATCCTGCCCAGCCTCTCGAATGGATGTGATCCAGCTCACACAACAACTTGATCAACAGTTGGAAATTCGAGGAGCCAAAATGACGGGAATTTGTCCCGTACGGCGGGAGTTGTTCTCTCAGGTAACTATTTTTTATACCGTGTTTGAATTCTTACTTTTGTGATTCAGGAATAATCTTGTTCCGAGATACCTTTCCTCTGATATTCCAGAGTGCTATAGGTTCAAAAAGAGAATAAACTTGACGAAAGAGAATCATATCACCGAAAAATAGCTATTTTAAAAAACTAATAACACATTTGAACGTAATTAATGATTGCAGTACGTTTACGTTTCTCCCGTTGTATTTTTAAATTCTATTAATACAATATCATTTCATTACAGTGAATCCATTCGGATTTGAAGGTTTAAGACCACTCAGATAGAGATAAATTACTCCTCTGTGAGCGTGCATAAAATCCAACCACTCGGCAACCGCCCTCCCCCTTCATCCCTGGGCATTGTCGACCATTGTTCCTAACAGTTCACTCGAGACAGAATGCCCTTTTGATAAGAATGAGTCCTGAAAAATAGTTGTATGAGAGATATAAGTGGTGTACTTGCCGAACTCAGCTTATTCAATGGTTAGGCATTCTGCCTGAAATCTATGCCAATCATCTAAGAATTGACATTTCAAAACCCAGGAATGGGTCTGTGTTAAAAAGTGCCGTAGAGTATTGTTCATTCTACTGAGAAAATCAACAATCTCCTAAAATCAATGACTTTAAAACATTAAGGAATCAGCAGGATTGAAAATCATCTATGCAAGTGTAATTCATTTGTAATACAAATTGATCAGAAAATATCAATAAAGCAGCGTAATTCTGTCAGTTATTTTTATGCAGTAAAAACCAATCATGTTCCATACGGTTTTCTGATCATCTTATATCTCCGAGAATTCTTCCGTGACATGGTTCTAAACAGGTTAAATCAAAATCAATTCAAATATCTGTGATGGGGTTGAGAGCTAATACACTGTCAACGTCAGTTTCCCATTGCGCTCAGACCTGTGTCTAACAATTTTGGTCTTATGAAACAGAAATGTCAAAACCTATTTCATTTCTAAACCCGTCAACCTGTCACCGAAGAAGCATCAACTTCTCTGAAGTTTGGTTGGTTTGGGAAAAGTAGCCTGGTTCACATTGAAAGGTAAGACATTGCCACATATAAATACACATACATGTGGATATTTAAGCATATATCCAGATAATTTTGTTGCAGATTTCGTGGTCCATCTTACATTTACTTCCAGTTTTGGAGGAGAATGATTCTAGCGGCTTATGTTTCGCACAAGACTGAAGGTTGACAGGTGAAAAATCGGTCTTATTAGACAGCAGTTTAAAGACTAAAAGATGTATGCTCATAACAATTCACCCAATATGTCAGAATATCTGATGACTGGTAGGAAAAGAGCAGCGCACGTGAAACTCTAGACTCAGTTCAAAACTAGTTCGAGAACAGCCGCGTTTATAACCCTATGATAGGCTAATAATAGGTATACTGGGATATACCTGTGGATTACATCAAGTTGAATTGGCAAACAAGCTTCATTCACCAGCCGATTACAGCACTTCTTTATTGATCACTGATTAAAATGCGTAAAGGAGCCAGAATAAGGTGGAACACGTTTGTGTGTATGCGTGTAAGTGGGTGCATGGGATTTCAAATCATTCTGCAAATGTATTGTCGAATAAATCAAAATGTATACACGATTTGACATTTGTCTTTTAACGGGCGTTCTATCACTGTGGTGTTTATGGCAAGCCGTGGTAAATCCATATCGATTGTTTTTAAACGCATAAGGAGAAGTTGTTTGACCGAATAGTTATCGCTTTCGCTTTTGGTAATTTTATTTATTTTATTTTCACACGCCTGAATTCAGACTGTGTGCCAAACAAATCATGGTACAATAATCTTTGGACAGGATCAAACGTTTAAGGTGCCCAATACACCTCCATGCCCAATCGAATCGGTGACCACTGACAACCGCGAATGTGTGTAGTTCATCCGCCTCCTCTTGGTTGGCTACGAATCAGGGTTTTTGACCAACTTCCCTAGGTAAACTACCAGTGGTTCGCCAACCCGGTTATAGTCCTGGATGTCGACTTTTCGTCCTCTCAATCTGGTGGGAAAGCACCTCCTCCACGAGAGGGTAGCGAGTAGGGCTATTTGAGACGCTTGGCCATGCGAAAGCATTTCGCGAGGTGCAAGAGAAGGTTGACCGGCCGAAACCCTAGACCTGCTTTGATCACACTACGGTGATTGTGTGGACTGGTTTGACCAATTCTGACACTATGTTCCGTTTCAGTAAAATGAGCCGTTATTGATGTCCCTTCTCCTGCAATTCTCATCAGTCAATGATGTGATGTGATTTTTTTGAATGCGCTCTACTAAAGGTGGGGTGATAAGATCAATGCAAATGGTTCCGCAGGAACACACAATATGGTGAATGCAAAATGAAGTCATTTCCATCAGTAGCTTGCCTTTTACGTGTAATGGGAAAACTAGTCTGAGAGTTTAAACTATTCACAGATCAGCGGCATAATACGTGTTTCTGATTATTTCTGATCATGGGTAGCCTTTAAAGGACATGGACAAATTGACCGGTTTCTTTGCATCCAACTCCAGTTGCACTTTCGTGGTGACCTTGATGCCTTGTTTGAATGATCCTATCTGAATAACTAACCACTTCCAATGTAAGTCGTCTTGATTTTTCTCAGTTCTTCCGCGCATGGAGGAGGCGAATAGATTAGTTGTGCATTGAATACGTATAGGAGACCAGGGTGAACTAATTAAGCACGCGGTCCCAGATTTTGGGATACTCACCTCACAAGCATCCTCTCACTAAATCAGAATTCGTTCATTCAAACTTCACTTTCAAGCTTCCCATTTCGCTTAAAGAGAGGAAATTTGTGCAATATCAGTAAATCATCCTGTCACTAGAGAGAGAAAGCAGAATTAATTATGACAATTGTGCAGCTGGTTAGTTTACCTGAATGTAGATCTTCTGGTTGAATGATCTGGTGAGCTACACAGCAGTTTGAATCCCAGTGAATTCAAAGGTGACGTTGCTGATGAGTTCACTCGTGGATCAGAGGCATGCTGATTCCGTGTAATAAAAATGTATGTCAGTTCAACAACAAAATTCGGAAAAAGCTACCGCAAATTATTAATTTTTGAATAAGCATACTTTGAGTGACCTCATACAGTAATTTTTGGATGCACAAAAATAATTAGCGTAACACAAACATTTAACCTCTGATCATCTCGGTGACTCTCCTAAATGAGCTTACTTTTTCTCCGCACAGATTACAAAGCTCGGGTTGACTTTCCGTACATTGCTCGTGAGCAGTCTTTCGGTTATTTATATCAAGGAGAAAATTCTATAATTGAAGGGATTTTTTGTAAACCTTAGTGAAAAATCACGTTTGAACCTGAATAAAGTGACCCCTTGCGTCTAAATCCATATTGATTACTGATTGTGCATAGGAGGTTATCGTATCAAACAACACATCAGACTGATATGAGGTTTACGTTTAGAACGTACATCTAAAAAATTTCTTCTCAATTCAGCAATACTCTTTCTCTCATTAGGCAAAATTGGCAGTCTCTATTTTCACAACTTGCATTTCCTCCGTTAGTCTCTGAACAGTTTCTGATCAGATTAACGGTCAATTCATCGGTAGAATGTTTCATATGTCTAAACCGAGTGCTTCGCGCTTTCCATCGTCCTTGACAATGCCTACAATCTTTTTCTTCAATTACTCTCACTTACCTGATTTGACAAAGGATTGTGGAATCAAATCCGCTGCTACTTAACTCCGGTCTCTCAACCAGTAAGGATTGCAAGGTTTGTTGGAATGATATTATTCTGAGAAAATGATAACTGTTTTATTCAAATCAATGTGGTGACTCTCAAGGTATTGGTTTCCCGATATGCAATAAAATCGTATTCATGTGCTGTTCACATTTTTAGTCGGCAGTTACTTGCAAACAGCAACATAGTATATTTTTCACTGATTTTTGACGGACCGTCGTTCAAACTTCATCTTCACGTACAATCCCCAGGTCATTCGGTCAATCAAGCACTCAAAAGGCAGCAGATCCGAATCGTGCTGTTTTGTAAGCCCTATACAGCATATTCACCAACCCGTCTGGGATCACAACTCCGAACTCTTCGCATGGAAGCCATGTCTATTATCCTTTTCCCAATCATTCCACATTTGAACTGACCAAAAATGATCCATTCGGAATATTTTAGCTTGTTATCTTTGATGAAAATAGCTGAGTTCATTGAAACCCACAACAAAATCTACAACGGGAGAAATAGTTGAATATTTGTTGACTTCAGTCGAAAACCTGTCATCAAATCAGGTACTCTATGCAGATCCGAGCGAACCAATACAGCGAAAACTGCTAGACTATATTTGTATCCTATTTTTATGAGGAGATCCGGGTTGAATTGCGCTTCGTGAAATTCTCAATGACATCAATTCATTCAACATGATAATAGGCTAGTTCTTTGTTAGTCCTGTTGAAAGACGTTGGCTAGAGTGTATTTATTCCTTGAAAGTTGCTTGAATCTTTCTGTGTCCCTGTCAGGACTCGACCTGCAAACATTCGGGTAGGGACTTCAAAACCTTACCCCTAAGCTTCACGGTTGACAGTCATCCCCTTGTGCTAATGGCTCATTGCATTTACCTCATGGGGAATAAACTATCTCCCAGGAAGTGAAACCCACACCCAAGACCATGAAGAGTGCCTGGTGACTCTGAACAATCGAATGGGCTAATCCCAGCTTGATACTCTCAAATTTGAGAACAAATTGGTAAACAAGCTCGTTTTTAGTGTCTTAATCATTACAACACAATAAGTATGACCTCTGTATAGAGTTAAGACGGGACGGTCTAGACATGTGCGGTNTCTTCACAACCCCTTCTGTGTGCTCAGAAGCAATTTGTGCAAGCACTCAAGCTCCCATGATCGGATTGCCGACAAGTGATCTGTCATGAGACATCGGAGCAAGTGATAATTGGAGACCTTGACAATTTGTGTTCTGATTATGACTGTTCAAACACCCTAAACTTTCTTGAATCTTAAGTAAAAAACGATCGTCGATCATCATTGTTAATAGTGGTGACAACAATGCTATAATTTGTGAAGCTTAACAGAACAGAACAGAATAAATCTAATGAGTTGTAAATTACGGAATCTGCAGAACAGAACAGCTCTTACCACATATTTCGGGTGCTCGTTCTGTAAAATGTGGTACCCTAATTCGTCAGTTTTTTCGCCAAACTTCCTGTGATGGTTATGCGTCCCGCGATCTGTGGAACGCAGTCCGTTTCAAACACTCGTAAAGATTATTCTCATCTAGGAGAGTATAAATTGTCATGCATTGCGGGCGCGCTCGAGCTCGCTCCCTTTTTAAAACCCCAGAAAGAAAAATAACCAAACCGGTCAGATCAAAAAGTGCATCACTCATAACCTAGGAAATTAAAAGATTGCATCAAACAGTTTCTGAAAAGCTTAAATTGATTTCAGTTAGTCAATCATCTATGACTTGTGCCCTTGAATACTAGATGAGGATAATTAAAGTAAAATTTGATTTTTATGATTACTATTGTTGTTACTGATATATAAGCACTGGTGGCTGATAAAGAGCAGTGGATAAATATCTTGTCCTTGCCACGACATGGCATGACTTCCGCAAGAATATATTCAAATTGTTAACATTATTCTAATATCATATTCAAGATTACTCTATAATCCTTGTGTTTCACTGGGCCGACTAAGCTTATGATCAAAATATCACTCTACTGGTATATTTAACGATCGTCAAACTCCATCCATCCGATCATAATCTCGTGTAATTTGTCACTCTTGATCCTTGAATTCCGGTCCTTTCGGTTATTCTAACCGAAAATTAAAGTCCTTAACTACGGTGAGTAGAAGAGTCATATAACCAGATTTAAGGCGTTTATTGGTAGTTTATTGGAGGGATACCAAAGTGCAAATCTTATCAGTTGATCAAGTTTATCATCACACCAACCCGAAGGTTGATATTTCGAGTGTCACCATGTATGCTTTGAGGTAGCACCTAAACGGCTGCAGCCCACCCTTTCTGGAAGTTCTTTATTCTTTTGTATTTTCAACAAGAGGAATTCAAAACATTTTGTTATACAATTGTATGAACTTTGCGAAAAATAATAGTCTTATTCTTTCTCTAGTCGCACCTAAAAGAGGATTTGACTCAATTCTAATAAAATATTTAAAAGTTTGTTTGAGCTATATTTTGGCTATCTGTCTGACATTCGAACTTGCCTCCTGTACAGCTGTCCTAGTAATCACTTGTACAATTGGCTTAACAAATGGCGTTGCATTATTCGGTCGAGCACTCGCACACAGAGTTCGGCTGACATCATTCCATGGATATGGCGAAACTGTTGACACACGACGGTTCATCTGTTCCGGGGTATAACAAAACAGGCATTACGGTTGTGTGAGCCTGGCCGGTGACGGAAGCGTGTTCTGAGGAGAATCCAACTGTGGTCGAGTCAGTCGGAGTGAGAACAACAACAATGTCTACAACAACAATGACAAAGACCAAATAGGTTAAGTCGGATGGTTTTGCAATTGACACTGAAACAATTGAATACGGGAAGAAGAATCCGAGTAACCCGCAGATGTCATACAGCTTTTGTTTTTGTTTTAAAAAATAACCATGTTTTATTTCATCACGAAGCAAATCGCATAGGCTCTTAAAAGATACTTTCATCTCCTGTTGTTTCTTCGTAAATAAGGTCCAGGTTTCTATTATTCTCCGTTAAAATATAGGATAACACACAAACGGGTACATCTATATACAGATATTGATCGAACTCGTGCAAAATAACACTATGTAAATATATTTCAGTATTCATTACCACACCGGATGCTTTCTAGGGGACTAATGATACTTATCCCCACTTGAAGGAGTCACAAAATACACGCTTATTCGCAAACTATTTTTTCGAGAAACAATTCCTTGTTGATTTTTGCTTCGCGTTATCTCCAGTTCAGATAGAGCTGTGGTAATGACAACTCATTTATCCAAGTATTAAGACAGGTATTTTGCTCATCACACAACCTCACTGTGACGAATCGCATACTGGATTTGTGAAACAGGTGAACAAATCTTTCGATAACCACCCCCAAACACGGTCATCAGGCGAGATGAACATTCGGGTTTGACTTACATGTATAAGCCATTGTTTTCCAATCAGCCCCTTTTGTGTTTCATTACTCTACTTAAAGATGACTCTTGCTGATGCTGAGCTTGTGAATGTACAGTACAGACAATTACTTTCTATTACCCGTGTGTTATGGACATGAATTCCATGCGAATTTTCGAGATAGTTGTGCAGCGCAAACTTCACTCCTCATCGGAACCTTTTCCTTGTTCCTCCACGTTAACCCCATCATCATCAAACGGCTTGCACATAAAAACCAATAACGGCTAATGTTTTTCGGCAGATGTATATTCTGTGAGGTAGGCAGCACGAAATTGCTACTTATAGTTGTTGTCTTTTGTGTATGGGGTTGAAGGTGAACATCAGTCTAAAACGAAAATTGATCGTTGTTTAATAAGTTACCGATTAGTGAAGTCACTGCGTCTGCAGTCATCCATTTACTCTCTCATTAGCGGTCTCCACTAGACCGAATTTGGATACATGTCCCTAAGCGGAAACTTCACTCATGTGAAAATCAATGGTAATCTTTATTTTTCATCAAGGATTGGTCACGTTGTTCCTATTTCGGTTGGGAGAATGCTAGTTAGATAACCATAGTATGACGTTGGGAATGAACCCCTTTACCTTTATACCAAATAGATGAAAATGAAATAACAGCAGCAATCAAAACAAGTTGAAGTAGCTGTAACAATCAACTGATCACGTAAAATGTGATCAGAATTTCTGAATATCCCGGGGTTTACAATGGTACCATTAGCAGGCAGAGAGAACGTATATCTTCAAACATAAACATGTATGTGTATGTGTGTATGTACGCAGGAGTGCATACGTGCGTGTGTGCATGCATGTGTGTGAAATGATAGATTTACAATTTGGAACATGCACAGCAGTGAACAAAGCATTTCATGGGGTCTTGGCAACTATTATTCCAAAAAGCATATGCAATACTGTTATGTTGTATATTGAACAAGTCGACCATCCTCTGTGCTTGATTTAAAAAAATGAGGTTCCATTCTAATTGGGATACATTTGACCAAACTAAACAAATTTGGTTCAACATAGGGAACGCAATCATCCTGTTTCTCTGATAGATGATTATACGTAATCCATGGTGCTCTAAATCGATGCTATGTAGTTAAATTGTGATACCTTTTCTCGCTCGAAATAAATTCGCTTGCCAATCGAGTGCCTCAAGAAAGCTAAGGCATGTGTTTTACAAGCAGATAATCCACCTAATGGATTAATCACCCGAGCTTAAAGATACTAGTAAAGATACTAGTGCACTAGTGTGCATCAAGCATCCGCAATGCTTATTACCGACATCTTACTGTTCCATAACCTCTCCTATTTTTCTAGTTTTCTATTTTTTCTACTCGTGAGTAGTAAGATGTGGTCAGTTAAATGGGCACTTGTCACCGCGTTCGCCCGATACCACAACGATGGGCGTGATGCCACACCGTGACTAAAATAGGAAAACTGAAAATGGAAGATCTTTTTGAAGATTCTAAGATAATTAGTTATACCTTAAAACTGGTGATTGCCATTCAAGGGAGATCTGATCGAAGTTCAATCAGAGAGTGAAATAAAGCATGAAAATTGTGGTTTATCGGTCTGTGATACGTTATCACTTGTTCCACTATTATTGGTTACATATAAAGGAGTCCATTGATCTTAACTGAACACTGTCGGCTAAGCGTTTTGTTCTCGCATCTTACAGAGTTCGTCTCTGTCTGAGTAATATATCATATATTATTGTATATTATGGTCAAATGGGTTGAGTTGTCAAGAATATTTTTAAACAGTTTGAACCTAATATCTTTAACCAAATTATTTTTTTTTTGGAACTGACATCGAGTAATCGATGGCAAAACTTGGCAAAGTAAATAAGCTAAGATAGAGCACTTTTAAAAAACTACATCAAGTTGGATGTGATGAAGTGAAGTGATGAAGAAATCACAAAACCGTTATGGATCAAGAGGAACTGCAAATGTGTGTTACAAGATAAAATGCCTCTTTCATATCTGTGTATATTTATATATACGTGTGTGTGTGTGGCGCGAAATGACAAAAGGGGATTCGGTGGATTCCAATGAAAATGTTGCAATTCCGGGAATCAGTTAGCTCGGATTTATTTCAAATTACTTAAGATTTATCCCAAAACTACTTACTTAAAAATGGATAGACAGTAGTTATGATAACTAACAAATACTCTATGCTCTTATGACTAATTGTACGAATTGTTTTTTATGCAATAATAATGACATTTTTCTGATTAGCAGTAATTTGATTAATAATAATGGTAGCGTTCAGCCAGTTTAAACAATACGCTAATCTGAAGTAGTCTAGGGATCCTGATACAAATGTCACATGCTGTAATTTTGAAGTGTCATTTTCGATCTTTCGTGAGCTATTCTAACCTATCCTTTCGTTCCTCCAAATTCATGGACAAAAGAATGCAGCATATTTTATACTACTTCCATTTTTACAGTAGTCTAAATGACAATTCGACCGTAACCTTTGTCAGGGCCTACCAGATGTTCAAATTTCTTTGGACAAAATCTGTTCACATCGATAGCCGCCTGTAATTAAACACTAAAAAGAACTAGCTCTCCGTGACATAGCTATTTTCATAAATTTGACTTTAGTACAACGAAGTATTAGGGGCCCTTTCCTTGTGCCGATTCTGACCCTGTGAATCGAGTGGGTGAGGTCCAAACCCGCTTTAGTTAAGCCACATTTATAAAGCATTATTTTGAGATAGCAGAATGCTCGGATCTTCTGGCGGATCAAACCAGACCATACAGGATTAAAAATTTCATTCAGTATCAATAGGTGATAAGGGCTAGTTTATCTGGTTGACTTCATGTCAGTAAAATTGGCATCACAACATAATCCCACTGCATCCAAAATATATGCAAACTCATACTATCGATTAATTCTATTCGGTAAACACATTGGAAACAACGAGACGAAAGTGTTGATTAAGCACAGACATGTTGCGATTCAGTCGGTGTAAATGTGAAGAAAGCAGCTCAAAAAGGCTAATGTGACTACTAAGTCCACTATGTGACCATAATTCATACAGGTATTCGTAAAACTCTTGCAACATCTTGACTTTCACCATATTTGCTCCTCCCAATTGTGTTCTGAACCTCATTTACGAGACTGAATTGTATTGTATTGTATTGTATTGTATTGTATTGTATTGTACTGTATTGTATTGTATTGTATTGTATTGTATTGTATTGTATTGTGCTAACTTCTGCAGGCATGAAGCCTACATTTCAGTTAAAAGTACACAGTTTGGGGTAAGGGG
>UZAN01054269.1:0-10480 GCA_900618425.1 Echinostoma caproni | reverse complement strand
TACTGTTGACAGCGTATTAGTAAAAATAAGAAACAGTATGGGATTTCCCAATTAACCGAGTCGAGTGGTTCCTCCCAGAAGAGGCTGAGCAAATGCGTCAGTACGAATAAACCGCTAGTGAGATGTAAAAAGGTATGAGCTCATCGCTGTCCCTAGGAACTTGATTGCACCCACGACTGTATGGTGAACTTCTCCGTATGATAAATACAGAAATGAACCGAGTTTTAGAACATGCAATGCAAGATAGTATAGGCATGAACGTATACACCACCACCAACAACAACAACAATAACACCACTATCAACACATTTAGCCGAAGTCATTGTTGAAAAGACGAAGAGATTTTCGGTAGTACTACGCGCGATTTAAGTGCCATTCACTTAAAAAGACTAAATCAGTATCAGTTGACAGAGATAATGGAACAAGTCAATATATCAGAATTGACTCACCTGTTTAGTAAGGTGGTGGTATTCCTGAGCCGTATGGGGGCATCATGCCGGGCTGCCCGGGCATCATTCCCGGCTGGCCGGGCATCATTCCCGGCTGCCCGGGCATCATTCCCGGCTGCCCGGGCATCATTCCCGGATGCCCGGGCATCATTCCCGGATGCCCGGGCATCATTCCAGGTGGTTCTGGCACTATACCAATTGGTGGTGGCATTACACCTGGCATACCTGGAGGCATCATTCCATGTGGGCCAGGCCCCATTCCAGGTGGTCCATACATACCTGTTTAATGATAAGGTTAAAATACTGGCGACCGGACCACTTACGTCCTGCAGATGGATCACCGGGAATATACCCACTTCCTCCCGGCCCCATACCCTGAAAATAAGCAAAAAGGCACAGAAGTAAAATGTTTAGCTAAATGTGACGCAGAATACTTATGCAAAACGATCTTTGATCAAAGCCCAGTCTAAACTAATTTAATCTTTGAAATAAACTCATTCGTCTTACTTCACAAACCACCTTGGTTCAGTGAGATTTTACTTTTCAGACACAGCTCCCCCAATTAACAGTTCTTTTTATTCGCGACCTCGAAACTTGTCAAGGCTGATTCAATCACGGTGTACTTTTCTCTACACAGTAATTTTATCAGACTCATCACTAAACTCATAAAGTCAAGTCGAGTTTGCTTTCTGACAGCCTTTCACCCACTGAAGTGGACACCCGTGTTTGTGACAGAAAGCATGTAAGTCCGAAGGACTTCACGATCTCGCTGCCGAACCAATTATGAAACAGTAAGGAACAATAGTAGGGAGAAGTTCACTGGCCACTGTTACGCACCTAATGCAAATATAAATGTAGAAAATAGACATAAACTATGGACTTTTGAAGAAGTAAAAGCGAAGATGTTCCCATCAGTCTACACGCTCCTCATTTCGACAGCTACTCTCTAGCATTAACATTTATAAAAATTCCCCTGTACTCTACCTGGCCCGACTACTTACCAAAAAGGAACAGGTATCAAATGAGCTACGTCAAATGCTTTGTACATGAAACGTATAACACTGACATTCTTTACCTTTTGTTTTTATCATTTTTATTTCATTCTGCGTGACGAACAGTGTACATTTTTAACTGAAATGTAAGAATATATGCCTACACAAGTTACAAATACCATACAATACAATACAAGATGAATCAGGTCGAAGAACAGATAAAAACCGGAAGGAATATTGAGTCGATCTCAAGTCTGTCAGCGTCTCCATCAAACCGGTTGCAGGCTGTGCCAGACCTCATCCGCAAAATAAAAGCGATTTGATTCCCGGCAGGGAAACAGTAGATAGCACACACCGCAAACGAATCCAAACAAGAGACAGTCGTCTAATTTTTCGTTTTGGCCACAACATCGAACTCCACACTGAATAAATTGCAACAGAATATGGGGGGAATTAATCACCTTGGAAACAGTGAGACACATCAGAAAGTCATTATGCTGACTGTCTGTGAACTTGAGTAGACTATGCAAGATAATGACTAGTTTGGTTCTGCAAACTTTGTATCCGCATCAAATGATTAGCCCCAGAAGTCATTGAACGCAACCATGGGTTTTCATACCCTCAAGCTAGGTCTTAGTTTAACCATTCTCGGCTTCATTCCACTACCTGCCTCAGCAAGCACCGCACGCAGTAGCGACCTATTTGGTGTCGTGTGTAACACACACGCCGCAACCAACGCAGTCTATGGAGGTCCACAACTTGCTCCAGTGGGCGACCGCGAATACCTAAGACTCTGCACCGTACTTCAGCACTGCTCGTCCGACTGCCCCACCAGAGGCGTGCAATGCTGCGTACACAGCGGTGTTTAAACACCAACAGTCTACCTCTATCCAGTTTTCTTAATAACCAAGTTTGTTCGCAGTAGGGCAGCACTGGCTGAACTGCTGCAACATACACCCGACACTACACAGACAGACGAATGTTGCGATGGCACCACAGGTGTCTCAAGTTGGCAAATGCCAACCGAGCCTTCTGTATGCGCGCCGACACTTCATTTGTGATGCGTCCACTGAGTGAGATATAGCTGCCCAAAAAACAAAACTCACCCACTTGCTTTCTTATTTCTCCAGTTACCGTGAGGTTATGTGCTGGACCGACCCAGTCTTGTATTAACATTTTACACTTTGACGGTGTAAAACGCATACCGAACATGTCTAAACTGGCACTCAAACCATCCATAAAAGCTTGCACCTTACTTGGATCTTAACAGCACAATATTGTCTGCATACTGCAGATCGGATAACTTGCCAGCTAAGAGCAAATCGATGCGGCTATCCTTACACGAGGATAGAGCTGCTTCAAGAATTAAATCGATGGCAAAATTAATCAGAAACGGAGACGGCAACCCTGACGAACAAAACTTCCCGTGGTGAACTAGAGCGACAAGGTGCAGTAAGCTCGGACTCGGCTTCCGCTATTACTATAGGGATATCGTAAAATTGAAATAAACTTCTCACAAACCCTTCAGAGAGAGGCAGCGCCAGAGTTTGGAGCGGTTGACTGAGTCGGAAGCCGCTTTCACATCGAGAAAGACAGAATTGGTGGTTCTACGAAAGGAGTGACTCTGTTCTAAAATTTGACGAGGGATGGAAATGCGGCCTATACAACCTCGATTGAGTCTAAAATCAGCCTGGTTCTTGCGCGTGCACCGTTCACGTGAAGCAGACAAGTGACGGAGTATAATACCAGCGAGAAGCTCGGAGACAATTTTGTTTAAACTAACTCCCCTGTGATTTTCACAAGAGGATGTCGTTCTTCTTGTAAATAGGTGTGATGACTGATTCACGCTATTATGTTGGAACCTGTTCCCTCTCCCACAGTTCTAAAGAGTTTATTTACCTCCAGAACCGAGATTGACCTTCCATCGTTAAAAACCGATGGGGACAGCCCATCCGGGTCGGAGGCCTTATACCTTTTGAAGAAACCGATTTGCCAGATAGCCTCCATTTCAGATAGAGGACTGATATCTACTGGCAGCATTCTCCCAGCTGATACATATATTAGGAGGTTTTTTACTAACGGGGGACAACTTAACCGTGCTTTAAAACGTTCTTCCCGGCCTCTAATGACTGATATTTCGGGCATGATTGGATTTGCGGTCGTGAAAAGCGTCGCAGGGTCATTAAGTCACGCAAGCCATCACAGCACGTCAAGGTGCAGTCTCGGCGTCACGGCCTGATGCCTAAAGATAATGAATCACAAACACTTCACTGATGTTTGTGGCTATTGGTTCCAATATTTCTATAATTGGTTAAATTTGCCTGAATCATGTGCATTTATTAGTTCTATTCATGTCTGACTATCACCAATTCTGTCTGTGACGTAATCTTCAAATGTTTGTAAGAAAAGAGATGATATCAAAGCGACACCGACGGGTATAAAAACCGGTTCTTTAATGTCCATAATTATTTTGAACTCCATGAGCCCCTTAGAAAAGAGCTAAATGAAATAATTGACAAAAACTTCTGAACCCAGAAAATTTTTCGATTAAAGACAATGACTATTATCTGGCCAAAAGGTGAGGGGATGACTCCAAGAATTTGTGGAGGTTACGGTGTTCCTGTAAACAGAATGCAAAAATAATTTGTTCTTTTCTATTTTCGTACTAGAATGTATTCTTCAACGTTGTGTTTCTAAGGTTTTCGCTAGTCTAAGGTTGAAAGATGTTTCTTTTAATTCTGGCTTACGAGGTGTGTCATCATCATCATCATCATCGTACAGCGAAATACAGTGAAGCGAACTTCACTGGTCGCTGCCAAACTCGTAATGCATATGCAGTGGGGTTTGATGGACGAGTACTGCCAGGGTGTTCAGCCACTAAACAGGAGAAGCCTTTAGTTCTGACAAGAACCTGGCCGCACGGCAGTGGGTAAGGCGAAGTGGAGGTCATATTTACTTGGATCAATTACTCCTCCACTATATTTTTCCGACTGAAACGTAAATTCTAGTCAAATCCCCAACCTGGAGGACCATGAAACTGGACTTCATCCGGCCTCTAACCTTCAACCTTTCAGGCATGATAAGATCTCCTGGCTTGACAAAAGCCATCCTGTGTAGCTCGTTGGGTCAGAGAGGTGCAGAAGCCATCACATCACGTCAAGGTGCATTCTCGCCGTGATGACAAACCAGGAGCTCCAAGGAATGGCAGCGTTTTACAAGCTTGGCGCAAGAAGTTGGGTGTTATGGCAGTGCCACATGTTTCATAGCCTTTTCGCAGTTTCACATTATCTGGAAATATTTCAATCAGTATTACTCGGTACATTTTTTATCTACATCAGTGATCATTAATTGAATTGAAGGCGCGAAGAAGCCAAAAAATTGCACGGCCAACTTTTTCAGTATAATTAAAGCAAGTGTTACGTTACTGAATAACGGCCCACAACGGACAAATTCATGAATACTGGATAGCACTCAGTGTGTCAATTAAGACGATGTAATATCAAGAACTTTTAATGGTGAACATTTATGTGCTTTGTTTGAAAGAATTCTCTCACATAACGTTGCTTTCAATCCTGAGAAAAGTATCACTGCCACATCGGAATTTTCTTGTCTGTTATTTGGTTGATGATTTTGATCTCTTTTTTATTATCCAATGCTCGATTTGAATAATTTCGTTGTCTTATTGAAGTTTAAACTATTTTTCAGTTTTATTCTTCATTCAAAAAGCTAATTGCTTGATTCACAATCACAGTTTACTTTAGTCCATAAACCGGTAGTTATTTTCCTTTTTATTTATCAATGCTACTTCCATATATTTCTACCTCGACCTATTGCCTATGGTCGTCGCCAATGCATCTTCTATTGGAAGTGGGGCATTGTGCATTTCATGGCTGCTGAACGCGAATATTCACAAACTCGTCACGAGGAACGGCATCATCACTGGACTGTGAATCGCATGCAAATATATCTCCTTACTTCTCATTCAATTATTGCAATCGACCAATAAGTTCTAAAGTTCAATGACAACCGTTTGTTGATATAATCGCCCTCGGACATGGCAAGGTGAAAGAATATTATTTTAATTGCATATGTCTACGAAGATCACAGTCCATTTCACACGCAGACTACCTGGTGCGCTGTAATTTAATAGAAGGCATCCGAGCGTGATGGCTCGCTTACTCAACGGCTTTCGGTTAGCCGATCTGATGTGATTCACGAGCCTAAGAATTACCATAACGCTGTCATCTCCTGTATACAATGAAGTTGACCGACAGAAGTTGAGCCTCAATTTCCGGGAGTTTTGAAAGTTCAGAAAATATTTATGTAACTTTCGGTGGTATCTCGTGTTACAGCATCAAGTACAGCCGTTTTCCACGACATTAAATTCGTTTATCTTCGCTTATCTTGCCTACTGGCGGTCTGAATTAAGTCAAGACTTATTTCGCAATGCTAAATCCTGCGATGACTATGTATTCAGAGTTCATGCACATTCGAAGTGGACGATATTGTCTGAAGCTTTGGAGTATTGGCAACGTAGACATGCGGATTATTGTAATCCATTGTTTTACAAGCCTAAGCCCTCATGATTATTGATTCCTATCCATGGTATCCACAAGAGTGTTCCACGAAATCACCGAATACATACTTTTTAATTCGAAGGCTCAGAAAAACGTTTGGTAAAGATGTTTGTCAGGCTATCGTGACCGACAATGGAGGATACGTTACTACTACTAAGTGAACAAATGGTTCCGTTTTTTGGGTTAACGTAAGATTCTAACTTCAACCCCGAATCTAAAGTCCAATGATGTAATCAAATACTTTGTATGTGCGTTGAAGAGTGCTATTGTTTCCGTGAATTCAATGACTCGATTATTCCGACAACTTCAAGAAGGCATTACCGTAATGTCATACATTCAACATGTAGCCATTGTTTAGAAAATGTTTAAAGCAAATCTAGTAAACTGGTAATCTGCCGAAGTCTATGGATTCATGAAATCGGTAACTGCATGTTTTGAAGGACACGTGACGGTTTTACTAGTTAAACTCGGACACACTGGTCGTCGATGATATTGCTGTCAGTTTTCAAGATAGCTTATTTTGTTTCTGAATTATTTCGAACTGCTCTTTGTATTCACATATAATCAACAGGAAGAAATGCGTACCGTTTGTTTATAGTGAATTTATGACACTCGCTTCACAGTAGTCTCACGCATATTGTTTACATCCTTCAGACTATGATAGCCTCCAAACTTGAAAAAGAGAAATCGTTCTGCGTCATGGTGGCACCGAATTACGACGATCCACGGAAGCTATTCGTGATAAAACGCATTTGCAGTTATACAGTACAATTACTCCATTCCCTGAGTAACACGCCGTAGGCTAATAGCACGTTAATGCCCAGTTACAATCACCTACAAATAACCTGGAGGAACCTAAACTGAGGTACACAGTTAGCTCATTTGCCAACTAATAACCGGATTTTTAAAAGATCTCCTTTTAGAATATCGCCTTTAATTATCCTGAATTCCCTAGTTCAGTTCAGTTCAGTTCTTACAACCATTAACCATGCACTTTTATGCACCGGTTTTGGTTGCCCATTCGGATAAAACAGCAAAATGATCATTAGAGTGTTGAGGGCAGATTCAAGCGAAAGGTAGCACATTTTCATAGACTGAAGTTACAAGAACAATGAGTAAATGCATGAGCGCCACTGTTTGCGACACTCAGCCATATCGCTCAGTGTCTCTAACCACCGGTGACCATAATCTCTGGGTCCCCAGCCAGGGAGCCTAACGGGACCTATGTGAGCCAGTCTTCTGGTCAGGGTTTATATACCCTCATGCCAGGTCTTAGCTTGACCACCCTTCGTTTTTTTCCAACCGCTGCCTGCCTCGCTAAGCATCGCTGGTCGTGGCAACCTATCTGGTGACATGCGCAGTACTTGTCCCAACCAGCGTAATCTATAAAGGTCGACTACCTGTTGCACTAGACGGCCACGAGTACCTAAAACTGTACGCCTAAATTCCCCAGAAAATGATAATTTCGCAGAGTCTCACATAACCCAAGGAACTTATATATACTTATCGCAATGTACGGAACGCAATTAATTATCTATTGTTATACCTCACTTTTCCGTCTCATGTCCTATTCAAAATATGCAAATCGCTAATATGCCTACATTTATTCTAGAGTATACTGTAAAGAAATGCGTATTGTTAATAATAAATAGCAATGTAGAAAGGGAAGACAGATACGTCCAAAATAAGAAATCCGGAGCGTTTTGAGAGCGAAAAACTGCTCCGGGCTTGTTGGCAGGGTTTAGATCCCCAATGGAGGACAAGAACAAAAGTTTTAGTAGCATTATAATGAACTATGAACATGGACGGTTATGGTCCGAGCAACATGTGAACCCAAAATTGAAAATGATAAATGGAAACAGCTGTTTCCACCTAGGTGTATCATGTACTAGTATGATAACTAAAACGCTTGAGCGCATCCTGCAAGACAAGATATGCTCCTTTCTTTTCAACAAGGGCTTCTTCAGCAATGCACAGCACAGATTCTTAAAGGGCAAATTCTGCCTCTCGAATCTCCTCACCTTCCTGGATATTATTACGGACAGACTAGACAGAGGCATCCGGGTCAATGTTATTCATATTTCCAAAATTCCTTCGACTCCGTGAACCACCGACTATTGAGCTTCAAACTTAGATAAGCAGGAATCTCCAAGCTCATATGCGACTGGATAGAAAACCTCCTGTCTGGTCGTTCATGCACCGTCAAAGTCTGAGTGGCTCGCTCGGATGCTGGCTCCCCACCAGCGGAGTGCCCCGTGAACGATATCACTCAAGGCCTTGGAAATCCCTGTTTCCTCTATGCTGACGACGTTAAGTTGGTGGGAAACAGTTTCCAACTGAACACCACCCAAGCTGACATCCACAAATTATGTGAATGGTCAGCCAAATGGGATCTACCGCTCAACGCGCTGAAGAGCCACATGCTTTCAGGCGTTGTATGTCCTTCAATCTTCATCACCAACCCCGTTGGGATTCCGGAACCCCTACCGTCGAAGAGCAGTACGACAGACCTAGGGGTTAGAATTACACACAAATTCACCCCATCTGCAGCATGCGACGCAGCAGCCGTAAAGGCCCGTAGNTCTATACTGACGACGTTCAGTTAGTAGGTAACAGTAGCCAACTAGACACCATCCAAGCGGACATCCACAAAATATGTGAATGGTCAGCCAAATGGGACCGGCCGCTGAATGCGCTGAAGAGCCACATGGTTTCAGGAGTCGCAGGTCCTTCAATCTGCGTCACCAACCCCCTTGGGATTCCGGAACCCTTACCATCCCACAGCAGTACGACAGACCTAGGGGTTAGAAGTACACACAAATTCACCCCATCTGCAGCATGCGACGCAGCAGCCGTAAAGGCCCGTAGAGCATTATTCTGTCTTCAAGCCGCCATAACGAACAGAAGTGCCAAAGTCTTCATCCAGCTATATGCAGCCTTTGTCCGTCCACACCTTGAATACTGTGTTCAGGCGTGGGCCCGTTTCTCCGCAAGGATATCCGGGGATTGGAGCAAGTCCTAAAGCTCGCTACCATAATGGTATGAGGAATAAAGCAGTTGAGCTGAGAAAGGCTCTTAGCACTAAACCTCTTCTCCCTCGAAAGCCGCAGACTACAAGGAGACCCGATTGAGATGTTCAAAGTATCTAGGAACCTCAACAGATCTCCAATGGGTCACATGTTCCGCCTGAGGGAAGATAGAGGTCTCTGTGGGCATCCGTACACTGTAGAGCGGTCAAGAAGCCGACTGGAAATCAGGCACCACTTCTTCTCAAATAGAGAGGTCCCAGCATGAAATCGGCTTCCGGCAACAGTAGTGTCATGTCAATCGGTCCAGACCTTTAAGTGTGAGTTAGAACTAGTGTGAAGCTCCCTTTTTCGGACTTATGCTAATGGTAGCTCACCCTGACCCTCAGGAAATAGAGGCTGTGTCGTCTCTTTCTTTTCTCTAATTCCAGATAACTCCGGAACAGTCAAACCGGTAACAATACGAACTCGTAGGTGAGTCAGTCCCAGGACAGAACACGCTAATACCAGGACACTTCACAGGCGAATACCCCCTCACGTCTTGAAAATTGAATTTGAAATTTGAGATTAATCGAAAGGTTAAGACAACCATAGGTATTCTCACCTCCAGTACATAATGCTACCACGTAGCAATACAAATTTGTAGTGCTACGTATTTCATGTTTCAGTATATTAACTGTATTATTGTATTAATTGTGTTGTATACAATACAATAATATTTATTTAAACATTAGTCTATGATGTGCCCTGCCAACACATCAGCACGTTTTGCGCCGGAATTTCGTTCTCTGAATTGCGGTTTTCCTAAATAGTAACCTCAAGTGCATCTGGCAAGATTATGTGCACTAAAATTCCCAAAACTGATTATCTACTTAACAAAAATGCAACAGATATATATTCCAAAAGTTTCATTAGCGTTTAAGATGGGAAATGGATTCCATTATTAAGACGCCTACTCTGTGTACAGATTAGTCATTCATCAGGGTCATATTAGGACGGCTTTATTTTCAATCAAATGGGAGTGGAGCAACAAGAGTATAACAGGTCCCTAGAATATGAACGGGTGAGTATTACCTGAATTTGAAGTAAATCAAAAAAGGAGAATTTTGGATGAATCGTAGGAAACGTTCAATGCCCTATTGCGATCCCACGTTATCTCCGCTTAATTTCGCCCAAAAGTAAGCGTTGCATAACGCGTTTTGTAGCGCGTTATTCCCGCATTCTTGCGGGGAGGGTATACTTTACTATAATATTATATTAAACCGGCATTTTAGATCGACAGAACTTTGAAATATAAAAGTAACTCAATTTAGCAAAACTAACAAAGACTGTGAATTTTTACGAGGCAGTTTACGTAATTTTCAACATCCCATCTCTAATCAATCATCCCAATCTTCATCCCGTAACCTACAGATCCCCGTTAGATCACTTTGTCA
>UZAN01054267.1:0-10133 GCA_900618425.1 Echinostoma caproni | reverse complement strand
ATTATTCCGAGGTCCCCAAAGAGCGGGCCTAACAGATCCTATGTCACCCAGTCTCCAGTGGACGACCGCGATTACCGGAAACTCTGCGCCCAATTTCAGCATTGCTCACCCGGCTGCCACACGAGATCCTTGCAATGCGACGTAGACAACAGTGTTTGAACACCGGGATTCTATCTTTATCCTGTTTCATCAATGGCCAAGTTTCTACGCCGTATANCCGAACTGTCGCAACATATGCTCGACTCTTCACGAACAGCCGGATGTCGTGACGACGCCACAGATGTCTCAAGTTGGCAAATACCAACCGAGCCTTCTGTATGCATGCCAACACTTAACCTATGATGCGTCCGCCAGGTGAAATATAACTGCCCAGATAAGAATACTTGTCTACTTCCTATGGAGGTAGCAAGGTGATGATTGAAGTAGGGTCGTGTATGCGTGTTTCAGAGACATGCAATACATCTAAATTGAAAGTTTCAAGGGTTCTAGTTAAGACAGCTTGGTGACCGATCTGGCAGAGTGTGCAGGCATTAAATGTCACTAAGTAATCTGGAGGCCAGCCGTCGTGTTTTTGGGAGTCTATCAGGGATAAACCTGCTAGCACACCAAATTCAGATGAGTAGACTTCGCTGGCTAGAGCACATATTGCGTATGCCCAGCTGTCGTCTGACGCACCGCGCTTTATTAGCTGTGTTCGATCCGGGCTGGAGGAATCCACATGGAGGTCAACGGATNNNNACGTGGAGGCGAGGCATGAAGAAATGCACGGAGCCATTAGGTAGAGTAGGTGTCTCTCGCCTTCCAGGTTGGGGTTCGAAAGACTCCACAGCCGGTTGGTTGGAAACATTGAAGAATATGGCAGCGAACTGACAGCACTGGCGTTCTTGTTATCATTTCTTATCAGCCCAAAATGCTTCAAAAGGTATGTGTGCTCAGTTTGATTATGTACTCTGTGGGTTGACCATAGAGGTTCACTTTCTTTTCCCCTCAAAATAGTTACAATCGCTGTCCACCTTAAATAATTCCACTAACCCTGTATGCATTGCGAGTTTGGCAGCGATCAGTGAAGTTCGCTGTACGTTGACGATGATGATAATAGCCGCAGATTTCTTCATCTCTTTAAGCCCTCCTACCCGCCACTTCTCGCGATCATTTCTCAGACTCTTGATAACCTGGTGTTTAAAGGATTTGCCCGCTATGTCATATACGGCATCAGGAGGAAGGGGTCTGCGGATGCAAAGGGTAACCGAGGTCAACGAAATCAATCGTTTGTGTTTCGAGCCGGCGCCAGGGTCCTACATTGGTTTTATCGATAGTTGCACGGCTTCCTTGATTTGTTTCCAGTGGTCATGGAGTTCTTTGGCTGGTAGTTGAACTGATAGGCGATCGGAGAGTTCCGCTTCGAAGACCGATTTGCAAGAATCACTCACATTTTATTGTGGGTATCCGTTGTCAGTGGCTTTTTCGCGGTTGTTTACTAGGCATGAGGAGAATTCGGCTCATAACAAAGCGTGGTCCGTATCCATAGGTGTTGATCAGTCTTGAATTGACCCTAGAGTGGTAACTGATGGTAATGTGATCGGTTTGGGTCCAGCGCTGTGAAGCGGTTTCTTTGTAAGGCGGTGTTGTTTCTTGTGTGAGAAGTAGGTGCTTGACAGGAACAATTCATGGTTGAAGTGGGCGATCTCCGTTGTCCGGTTGGCTGGGATCGCATGTAGTCCGCCAAGAAGCCTTTCTGATTCGTTCAGGTAACCCATTTGAGCATTGGAGTGGTGCACGTGAACGGATAACGAGCGACATGCATTGACCACATGTTCACTCTTGGTCAAAAACTGGGACACATTTCTTCCTGAAATCACCATTACTATCTACCTTGCTCTAAAAGCGCCTTTCGCCTCAGACGGGTGAACTGCACCCTAGTGTTGCCTCTCCTGGAAAGGTGCGCTGGCGGAAGTTATTTCTCCACTGTGATCCTTGTACACAAATAATGGAGGGTGTGTTCGAGCTTCGAGTCTTTCTCATCCGAGTTCACCATCGAAAGCATGGTTCGTCAGAGCTGTCTTCGTGCCCCTTTTCTTTTCAAGTTTGATTCTGGTAACACCTATGTTTTATTGGAAGGACAGCGACATCCGTACACTGCCACGTAGAAATTTATCTGATTTGGTGTATGCAAGCAATATTGAGCGACCGAATAAAGATCCAAGTAAGTGGCGCTCTGTTTTGGATGATTCCAGTGTTAGTTTAGCCATGTTTAACATGCGTCCTGCACCTTCGACGAGAGAAATGTTGTTACAGGGCTCGCTTCACCCAGCTCACAATTTCACTCTACCTGTGGAGGTAACAGAAAAAGCAGGCAAGTTTTATTGTCCAGACAGGTTCATTTCACGTGGTGAACAGATCTTGGTTGAAGCTTCGGCACACATTCAGAAGGCGCAGTTAGCATTTAACTACTGGATACATCTTGACACCGTTGTAATATTAAAATGTGTATGCCGAAGCAGTCCGGACGATACTGCCCTAAGTACAGAGACCTGACCGTTACGTGAGCAGGATGAAAATAGAATATAAGTAGGTAAGTAGGTAGGTAGGTATATTGGTATGTATAGAATATAGGTCCAAGTCGTCCTCCATGGGTCGGGTGGTGAAGAATATTAGGTCCTGAACTAGTCCAAATGTTTGACTTACTTATATTACGATGAATGGGGCATGTGTTTCGCATGTTGACAGATGGGGTTTCTCTGCGGCTGATGTTTCCTAAAGCTGGAAGTAGGTGGAAAAAGGATAAATGCGGTTAGAAGAAAACCTGGTCCGAGGGCGTGAAAACTCTGACCGCAACATTCGACCACGTGGCTAGCATTAGACTTCCTGATTGGGGAGCTCGTGAAAAGCCCAATCGATGGTTAGAAACACTATGATATAGGATGAATGTCGTAACCAGTGACGATCGTGCACATTATCTTTACCTAGATTCCATTTACTTTTTCCTCGTTGGCCAATCAAATGGGTAGCTGAAAGACAGCGAACAAAACCGGTACATGTGAATGATAGGAAACTGGTTGGGTGAATTAAACCGAACCGCGGACTATGGATGTACGCAGATGGACTGATTTCGCAGCCTCGCATTTATGACAACCAGATATTCGGCAAAATACAAAACTTAGTTCAGTGAGGAAATACCTGTAGGAAAGGCATTTGAAGGAACCACTAAGTCGATTTCCTTTCTGTTTGTTATTCAAAAATTAAACATAATGTGATGAGTAGAAAACGCGTGGATCCCAAAGTCAAACAGACGAGCTATTTGGTTATAGGAATTGGTGACCAGCCATGAGACTGGGAGAACCGATTGGAACAAGTCTACAATAGGGTAAGCCTAGGATGAGTCGGACGAAATTGAGTCTGCCCACTACCGAATTAGTTGATGATAGAATGGTTTGAATCTCCAACGGTTGGAATTCGGAGCACGCTAAGAACAGCAACTGGGAACATATGCCGTTCCGACTTTCTTAGCTTCCGTTTCAGTTTTTACAACCATTACTATGCACTTTCGAGCGCCGGTTTTGGTGCCCAATTGGGATAACAGAGCAGAATGGAGATAGGAATGTAAAAAGCAAATTCAAGCGGAAGGTGGGGAATTCATATAGAGTGGTGTTAGGAGAATAACGAGTGGATGCGTCAGCGCCAGTTTGCGACACCCAGCCATATCACTTAGTGTCTCTAACCATCGGATATGATCATCCCGAGGTCCCCATCCAGAGAGCCTAACGGGGCCTATGTGACCTAATCTCCTGGCTAGGGTTTCCATACCCTCATGCCAGGTCTTAGTTTGACCACCCTTTATCTTTTTCCAATCGCTACCAGCCTTGGAAAACATCGTCCCCGCGGAAACCTATCTGGCGACATACGTAAAACATGACCCAGCCAACGTGATCTATGAAAGTTGATCACTTGCTCCAGTGGACGACCGCGACTGCCTAAAACTCTACGCCTAACCTCAGCATTGCTAGTCCGGTTACCCCACCAGACACGTGCAATGCTACGTAGACAGCGGTGTTCGAACACCGACAATCTATTTTTATCCTGTGCCCTTAGTGTCTAAGTCTCGGCACCGTAGAGCAGTAATGGCCGAACTGTCGCAGCACATACTCGACCCTTCACAGACGGTCGGATGTCGCGACGGCGCCACAAATGTCTCAAGTTGCAAATGCCAATCGAGCCTTTTGTATGCGCGCCGACACTTCATCTGTGATGCGTCCGCCGGGTGAGATATAGCTTCCCAGATAGCAAAATTTGTCTACTCCCTCTTCTACTTCCTCAGTCAGAGTGAGATAGGTTACAAACGGGTTCCTAATACTTTAGGGCACGGCACACTTTGCAGTTGCCCACACTGACGAAGGGGAACCCTAACCGGAGCCTTCGACTCAAAAGTTTGACCCACAAGGCAGTGGGACGTAAATCCAACACGAGAGCATGAACGGAGCACCCGTGTGAGAGCCTATAGGGACCTGTTACACAAGGCCTTTGAATTTCGATTAGTTGTGTTGTTCGCTGGTGCGTTGATTATCGGTCCGCTGTTCGGGATCGACCCTTAGCCTCATGCACCCAATGAAACAAGCGGAACGTGGACGGGACAGCACCTTATTGGCTGGGGGCCGCCCAGCTTGGGTGGGCGGTAGCTGTTCAATGAAGTGCGAAGACTTCTCCCACCGTTGAGAGGAAGCCCCAGGTACACCGCTCCTACGTCCATCTAGCGGGGGGTTTGACCGGTAAACTGCCCCTCACCGTGTTTATTTGTTGGAGTGGCCTGTTCAGGGGCGGTTATGGATAGAAGAAGGAAGCCAGGAGGTGCCCAAGCAGCTGGCCTCTACCCACTGATCTTTCAGGCATGATTGGATCTACGGCTGTGAAAAACCATCCTGTGTAGCTCGCAGGGTCATGGAGGCAAGCAAGCCAGCACACCACGTCAAGGTGCAGTCTCGTCGTGATGGTTTAGTAGCTTCACAATGCCGAAACCAATGACGATATGCTATTATTCGAAACCCTCATGTATGCAGTATTTATTTAAAGTGAATCATTAAGTCATGCTAAGAATACTGTATCACTGTATCACACATGTGTACAAACGTGATGAAATAATTCCGATTTGGTTATGTTCTTGACCTCTTCAATTGTTTTTGTTAAACGTAAGCCGATCTTACAACACACCGAATGCCTTGCAGCGAGATGAAATAATTGTCCATATGTTGTAGCCTTGACAGCCTGATGACAGACAAAATCATGTGACTCCAAATTGTTCAATGAAATAAACACGTTCATATCAGAGCAGAAAAGAAAATCATCACAAAACAAATGACCAGTGCCTCCGAGAGATAGGATATGAAGAATACAAAAAAGAGAAAGTGACATGAGGCAGAAAGACAAGGTGGTTTAAAAGAAGGTAGGAACACTTTTTTCACATCGTACCGAGTGTTAAACCCGTAAGAATGAATATTTTGGTCAACGTTGAGTGACGTGCAACCTAAGAAGCCAAGTTCAAGTTTTCTCGAGGGTTAGTTGAACAATAGTGTGGTACCGTAAATTAAAAGCGTTACAAGAGCGGAAACAACACACCTCGTTTCCCAGGGGATATGCCTGAACAGATGAAACGAGTCAAACAAGGGTGTTCGCCATTAAGGCGAACAAGCGAAAAGTGAAATAAAATCAGAACGCACATGTGCGCATGGGTGAGACAGATGACCAATTCGAATCAGATCAAGCTATCTGGTAGGACAAGAAGAGGGCAGAATCAGTCACGCCATTTCCGGGTTAGTGAGAGCGGTTAAGAGAGGTTTGAACATACAAGTTTGGTAGGCGAGAAAGGAAATGGAGTCATTCGAGGGGAACGGGAAGAACATGTCGGGACATGAGATATCGGGTGATCGATAATAAGCTTGAGTTAAGACAATGGCAAATGACAGATAAGTGGCCATACAAATGTGTGAACAGGAACCTGTGAAGGGTGACAAACAGATTCGATACCGAGCAACGTTTCAGATCGCCTACCCATTTAAACCATACCCCTTCACAGACACAGGTGAACTGGATGGAATGGTGCTAGCTACGCCAGTAAAAGACGGCGTTGGTTAGAGTATTCAAGTCAAGTCAAGAAATTTCTTCATGATACCAACTCGCATTCGACAAGATCATGCACAGCAGCTGCGATATCTGTGTGGTGGGCGCATGCAATCAACAGCATCTATGCAAGGGACTTTTATGCTAGAAATGATGTAGTTCTGGCATAACACGAGGGCTGAGATAACTCGATAACGTACATGTACGCCAGACGCCTTGTTGAATGGAATAATAGAAAAAGAAACAAGTGTCCAAAATTAAAACTCTTTCCTGCTACAATGAGAAACAAAGGTGGATGTGTTAATATAAAAAATTGTTCAATGAAAAAGAGAATCATATGCAGCAATATACAAAAAAGAGAAAACAGACAGTTGTGTTTGAGGTACATTGCAGCCACAAACCAGTTATCAAACAAAAGTGTGTGTTTTATTAGCACCGAAATCGGAATAGCTCAACCCTAATCTCGCAACAACGCATATTAAACTTCTACGGCCCAGTTTTTGCGGATAGTAGTTCAATTATCAACAGACAACGCTATCATAAAATGGCATGAAGTAAAACGCTAGCAAGGGAAGCGCTACCAAGTGTCCTCTTTTATTGGAGCAAAGAAGATTTCAAGAGGACGGAAGCTCCATAAGCGCATTGCTCGGTTACGCAAACTAAACCCACCCACACTAGAAAGCTTCGAAAATCAGATGTAGAAAAAAAAACAGGACATTTGGCGTGCAACGATTACTCCAGTTAAACTGAACAAAAAGGCGTTTGTTGACAAAATATTGAAAATTGGTTCTCGTAGCTCGGGTGAACTGAACTCCATTTCACCTGTTCGCCGAGCTTGGCAATTTGTTTGCAAACGTGAAGTGGCCCCTTCACGAGCACTGATGATGTCATCTCGGCTGGTGATGACACGTTTGCAAACAAATTGCCAAGCTCGGCGAACAGGTAAAATGAAAAAGCGTCTGTTCCGATCGCACTTTATTGCTTACCTCAGGATGAGAAGCAAGAAAAGGATTCACTAATCGAAAATTTGAATCAATGGGGTTGGAGTGACGAACCGCATACGGCATTACTTCGATATGGGTGCTAGGGAACCAAAAAAACCGGAAACCGTCGACAAAACACCATAAATTGCAATGTCCCCGTGGTTGTGGCCCTCATTCGAAATCCTTCAGCCTAGACGAGTGCATTTTAAACTTTCTATCAAGGTTTACGGAGTGGCATAACGAATTCAACCAGCAACCATGCAACACTTTAAGTTGATCATTGAAAAGCGAAATACGATGAAGTGAACTTCACAGGTCACCCCCAAGCTCACAATGCATATGATCTATCGGATCTATCGGTGTGTAAAGTGGACACAGATCGAGCCTATTTCCAGGGGGAGAAAGTGAACCTTAGAGTCAACGCAAAGGGCACACCATCTAACAGTACATACCTGCCTTTTCAAGCATACAGACCTGATAAGAAGTGACACAAAGAATGCCACTGCTGTCGGTTAGTTGCTATGTCCCTTAGTGTAATTAACCAACGACTTTCGAGGTCTTTTGAATCTCAACCTGAAGACGGGAGACATTGACTCTACCAAATTGCTTCACTATCTTTCTCAAATCTCGGCTCCACGCTATCTTTCAACCTCAACGTGATTTTCCCCAACCTGGAATGGCAACAGCGAACAAGTAGCGGTGCGATAGACGAAAGCTTGTCATACGCAACACGTGTCCTAACCAGCGAAAAGTACTAATGTTATAACTCCACAAGGCGGTACCTGGTGGAGGATAGTTCATCGAACGGTCCACTATTAGATGCGCATTTGTGTACTCACCATACCGAACAGCAGCAATGCGCTCCAACAGGTCTTGTTCATTTCTGACCGTTGGAATAAACCGCCGATTGCATCGTTTCACGAACTACTCACAAGTGAGTAGTATCTCACAACACTAATTATAATTCGATTGACTAGCAAATTTGTCTTTAATAAATTCGGAAGCACACGACGGCTTAAATTTAGGCTACGAACCAGTTCACTCCGTCCCATGCGAGCCAAACTACGTAAGCATCGATTGCCGAAAACATTCTGCAGACTGATGTCTTCAACTCGCAAATTCAAGGTCTCACAATCGTACAGCAAAACTGACCGATCTGTGGCACGATATATGCGACTTTTAAATTTCAATAAAACGTCACGCCGTCGCCAAAAGTGCTTCAGATTTGTGTGCACTGCTCGAGCCTTCAAAATGAACGCGGTTATCTCCTTTGCTTCGCAACTGTCTAAGAAAAAGAGGAAACCAACTATAACCAATTCCTGACGACCCAGTTGAAATAAAAAGTCTTTTTACTTCCTTTTTCTATTTATTGAGTATACAAATGTACGGTCAACTTTCAAGAAGGGGGCTGCGGCCATACAAAGGCTGCCTGGGGAAAATACAGATATAGGGAAGACGGGCGGCGGTGGAGTGGTTTGAACCCGGGACACTCATGTCACTAGTTGGTGACCTAACCACATGGCCACCACCGCCCCCGTTGCAGAACATGAGTAGTCGACACCTTCTGGTAGCATCGGTTTGCATTTTGAAAATACAAAATGTAAGAACGGAGCTCACAGGACCCGTCAAGTCGCGAACGAATCCACGCCACACCACAAGCGTGCTCGGGACGCCCAAGGCGAGTCGATTCCGCATTGTATGACTAGGACGAATCAGACTGCTGTTGTCCGATCGACCAGTCGGAATGTTAGGGACGCGATCTGATTGGTGCGCCACCACGTCACTTCCCTACACCCAATTCACCAACATACATTTGCACATCGCAACATGACCGTAAAATACACTTTGACCGCTGCTGTCCGGTCGTGTTTTCTCTCCTGCGTCACTGGCGGGGTCTAAGGAAGAGCAGCTGGTACGCCTAGGCGAACATAACACAAAGCACATGCCGAAAGAAGAAACAGAGTCTGTGAAGTGAACTTTGCGTGTACTCCAGATATTCGAATAAACACATGATATCATCGGCGTACTATGAGTGGCACTGCTTTTCTCCAGCTGCCCATTCTGTAGCAACATTTTGGAGAATACCCAGTGCGTTCTCCAGTACTTCGTCCGAGAAAATAGTCGAACAGGAATGGCAAAATAGAGTACCCTTGACGAAAACCGCTGTGGGTAATACACGAGCTACTTAGTTTGTTATGGACTTTTGGAGAAAAGAATGAGTACAGTGACATTAGCAAGTTAACATACTTCTGGGGGATTTCTTTGTGAAGAAGGGAAGCGAAGAGAGCCTCGCAGTCAACCGAGTCAAAAGCTCCTTTGAACTCAAGAGACACTGGAGCTGTTGAGAATGTACAAATTTGATCCATGCACCCGCGAGCAGGTCGGAATCAGGTTTCTATTCACGGGTACTGGTCTCTCGTAAGGGAGTCAGGCTTCAAAGTATTTAATGAGACTAAATGCCTTGGTGATGATCGAGATTAAACTTAGACTGTGATGGTTCGCGTAGTTGTTGAGATCTCTTCTTCCAAATTGGAACAATCAATGATTCACCTTAGGATGATGGAATATACTCCTGCGGGCAAACGTTGGATAATCGGTCCACGAGGTTTACACCATCTCTCCATCTTGAAAAGAGAGCGGGGAATTTGATATGATCAGTAAATCATAGATTGGGATTTCCGTTTATTCAGTCACGGTCTAGAAACGGCTTGACGTTGATATGATGCTGATATCCTACCTTGCAACACCGCAGAACTGTTTCTCTTCGATGATTCAATATGAAAAGTGAATCAAACTTAGGGATTCATCCTACAGAAACTAATTTTAATATCTGTTTTTCAACTGAAATGCAAATCAGTGGATGAAAATAGTCTTATTTCAAAGCTTTCTTGAAATTCTCCACTGAATTGTGAATTTCAAGGCATAAAAATGTATTGTGATAACAAAATCCTACAAGAACTTTAAGTACACTGGACTTTAAAAAAAATTCGAAGTATAGATGAATGTAACATATAATTGCATAAAAAGAAAGGAAATTATAGA
>UZAN01054265.1:1147-15689 GCA_900618425.1 Echinostoma caproni | reverse complement strand
AGGGGCAGTAACACTGCAGGGTCCTTAGATGCTACTGTTCTCCTTAGCAAGAACAGCGCCGTGGAAGCCTTCGCTGAGGCCATTTGACACTGTCTTGTAGACAGGAATGAACCATGAATGACGGTACCCAGGTCCCTAACCTCGTCAGTCATTTTGACTGCCCGTCTTCGCGCTCGATGTTCTTTCAACCTAGCCACATTTAATGAGCGCACTCTGATGCGTATAGGACAACAGGCCAGTTTAGCTCGTACGCTCGAGACCCAAGCCATTGATGTGTGTTGTATCCAAAAGACTCGCATTCAAGACTCCAGCTCCATTATCCCATTGAAGTTTCCATCGATCCCATCAGCAAACTTTCACTTACGCCTCTCTGAGGAGCCTGAGGCTGCGGCTTCCGGTCTCGCTGGCGTTGTTGTGGCTCTCAGTGAGAGAGCTAAACCCACGCATCCGAACTGGATCCCAGTCGACAGTAGCTTGTGCGCAGTGAGACTTAGAGGTTCGTGCAAGATAAGCAGCCGTCGCCACGATAGAGGAAACTTGTTTGTCGTTTCGGCGTACGCTCCAGCGGACTGCAGCCCAGATGCAGTCAAAGATGAGTTTTATCATAGCCTACACGACCTCTTACATAAAGCGAGTCAGGCTTATATCGTGATTTTAGCAGGAGACATGAATTCTAGAGTAGGCCGACTGACTTTGAGTGAGGCGCATCCGGGTGGTCCTTTCGGACTAGACTCCTGTTGCTCGGAAAATGGGGAACGGTTTTTAGCTCTTTATTCCGACCAACGCCTATTCCTCGCCAGTACGAAATTCAGACGATCCAACTGCCGGTACGCCACTTGGCGTCCGCCCTGCTCGAGTCAGATACGGACGCAGATAGATCACATCGTTACAAGCTACAAATGGCGGGGTTGTATACAAGACTGCCGATCTTACTGGAGCACTCCCCTCAAATCCGACCACGCGTTAGTTTGCGCCAAGCTGTCCATGTGCTTCGCTGGGTGTTCCAAACGCTTGACACATCGACGGTTAGACTATGATCAGTTGTCTGAACCAGCACACCTGACTGTCTTTCAGAACGCGCTAGCTGAGAAGCCAGGATCAACCGCACTCGATGACGTTAACCAGCACTGGTCGCTAATCAAGATTACTCTGCCTTCTGCTGGCTTAGTTAGCTGTGGTCTGACACGTCGTGCCGTGACACCCTGGATTTCTGAGGAATCCCTACAGCTTCTCGACGCACGCCGATCAATCCCGACCGGCAGCGAGCCCAATGAAACACGGCGAGCAACGAATCGTAACCTCAACGTGAGCCTACGCAGAGACCGCGAGATTCGGTGGACTAAACGCGCGTCAGAGACGGAACGTGCTGCCGCCATGGGAAATTCCCGTAAGCCGTTTCATCTCATCCGGGTCACCGGTAGGAAAGCCTTGGGTGTGAGCGAAACAATCTGTGAAGCTGATGGTTTGCCGATTCACAATCAATAACGACGTCTTGAACGCTGGGTGGAGCACTTCAAAGCACAGTTTAGCTGGCCACCAGCGTCAGCTCCTCACTCAGCTATCCCGGCATACGTCCCATGGTCTGTCACAACAGACCCACCTTCTAAGGAGACCCAAGTCTTGGGTCGTCATAAAGCGCCGGGCTCCGATGGCTTTCCCCCTGCTCTATTTAAAGATGGTGGAATAAAGCTTCTTAGAGAACTCTACTTCCTATTATCCAAACTTTGGAACACTGAGCAAGTCCCCTCCTCGTGGGAGGATTCGATTGTTGTCCCCAATCTTCAAAAAGAACCCGCGCAATGACTGCGCCAATTACAGGGGTATAAACCTGATCCCGATAGCGTCGAAGCTGTTGGCGTCCGTCATTCTCCGCTGATTGTACACCATGCGTGAAGAGCAGACCCGTGAGGATCAGGCTGGGTTTCGAGCGGGTCGTGGATGCATCGATCAAGTCTTCATCCTCCGACAACTGCTAGAGCACCATCATGCCTAC
The DNA here is from genome assembly GCA_900618425.1 of Echinostoma caproni. Taxonomy (NCBI): domain Eukaryota; kingdom Metazoa; phylum Platyhelminthes; class Trematoda; order Plagiorchiida; family Echinostomatidae; genus Echinostoma; species Echinostoma caproni. The sequence continues at coordinate 13,696 of UZAN01054265.1, read as the reverse complement.
CAAAAGCCAACAATCATTGTATTCTTAGAAACTCGCGCGCCGTTCGATTCTGTCGATAGGACCGCACTATGGAGCTGTTTGTTGATGAATAGAGTGCCTGAGAAGTATGTGTCGATCCTCAAAGAGTTGTATCTTCATACCTCAGGTCGGGTTAGGGCCTATGGCTAGCTTTCGCCACCCTTAGCCGTCTCCAGTGGAGTTCGACAAGGCTACCCTGTATCCCCATTCCTTTTCAACTTTGTCATAGAGGATGTTCTACAGAATGTTTTGTCCGGTCTAGCAAACGGTGGAGTCGAACTCCTCCCAGGGAACAGAATTCTTGACTTGGAGTATGCCGATGACATCGCCTTGCTAGTTGACAACACACAGGCAGTCCAAGAGGCTTTGGATCGCTTGGCAATCGAGGTATCCAGGTATGGTATGTGCTTTGCACCCTCCAAGTGCAAAGTACTGGTTCAAGACTGGCAGGAACCTGTGTCTGCACTCACCCTCTGTGGTGACCAGCTAGAAGTAGTTGAGAACTTTGAGTACCTCGGGAGCTTGATTGTAGCTGGTATTGTTGAGGACGAGATCACATCACGAATAGCAAAAGCTAGAGTAGCTTTCACTAACCTGCGACACCTGTGGCACGGCCATGACATCCGACTGTCCCTTAAGGGAAGGGTGTACATCGCCGCAGTTCGTAGTGTTCTGCTTTACGATTGCGAGACCAGGACAGGACAGGCCAGGACAGATCGCAGGACTTGCAGCGGAGCCAGAAGCAGTCCGGTTTCTTGCACCAATGAGCTTGTGATCACCACCGCGGTTCTGGAAAAGGGAAACGCACTTCTATATTAATAATAATATAATGATATATTTCTCGGTTTACAACGAGAGACATGCGAATGATGCATGATCAAAGGAGACATGATCAATTACAATGCCACCACATAAAGCACTACCAAATGTTCAAACAAAGGTAAACTGATTGTGGAAATGAGTTATCGTGCAAAAATGTTCAGTGGAATGTAATGTTGTTATAATGTTCCATTTGATGATGTAGCGCAACACAGTTTCAACTTCAAGGTCATCGTAGAAATCGGAATGATAAAATTTTGCTGAATGAGAACGAGCGTTAAAATGTCACATAGATAGATGCTATGTGAAAATTACAAAAGATTCGAATGTAAAACAGTAGAAAGAGAATCTAGGATGGTAGTACTGTTCCTATAACCACAGATACGTAAGAGCCTTGTGCGAGTAGAAAAAATTGCTGTTTTCAGTTGAGGTTGGAAATCTCACTACATAGACTGAAGAAATATAATATACTCTAATAAAGATACGGTGAACCGTGGGTTATATCTTGACTTCTTCTATCAGAGTAGAATCTATCAACGAATTATATATATATATAATGAAATATTTCATTAATGAAATGCTACTTAGCATAAAACAAGCAACAGACACGAGAGCTCATGTGCTTTATCGATGATATCTGGTATAATGAAATGCATCGAATGTGAGATCTTGAGGAATATGTCGAATTATATGATATCAAACAATCAAATTAAGAAGACAAACAAAATATGGAGTTTTCGTTTAATATGGCTGGAAATCTAGCCACCATCAATTTAAAACTGGGGGCATGGAAAGAAGAAAAAATTAGGACAGGTGCAAACTTTGGAGCCGATCACCCCACGTTTGGGTAAGCTTAGGCATATTAGCAACACTTTTTAGCTAGGGAGGGCTAAAACGCCCGCTGGTATTGCCTACAGGGTTGAAATGGTGCTTTCGTATTGTAGTCGTAATCAGGGGCAGCATAAATACATATAGCTGTATACCCTTGTGAACCACAAAAGTGGTTCGCTCCCTGTTTACAGGGCTGGTCAGAGAGCAAGCGCTACCATTGACACCTGCTACCCGTATGATTTGGGGTTCGTCTTACTTTACCAAACCCTAAGAGACGTCGCCACCTAGCCTTCTCTGTTAGGGGTTTGTTGGCGTTCTTCAGTTCATCCTGTAAAGATAGACTATAAGTGTGCAAAAGCACTCGAATAAAATAAAAAAGAGCTGATTTCCAGGGGTTTTTGGTATTGCTGTTTTGTTGAACCTCTTCCTCCTCGTCGATGTCAGTAAACCAGTTCATCACTAATATAGCAGCAGAGTAAAAGATCTGTGTCCATCGTTACGCCAGTCGCATGGAATGCCTGTCCTTATCGTACAGCAGTAATTTACATTTCATAAAGTGACTTAAAGTAGTCTTCGAGTGAGTTCAAAAACAGAAAGAAAGAAATTAGAAATAAAAAAACAAGTGCTGAAACGGCTGTGGAGACACGTAATGTCTTACTCGCACTTAAGTAATCTCAGTATTACATAATCCTAAACTGCTTACTACAGCTTAGCAAAAAGAAGATGATAAGAAGAAGATTTAAGATACGCATGGCGTCGTGCATATTGTTGTGACCTGCAGGGAAAGCATAAACTTCGGGGTCAGGTCCAAGATGATTTCAATGAATTCGCATTTCGATTTTTGTTCACCAGCTTCTTTGTTCTCTTCAATATTGTTCCTGACTGCATAGCGGCCACTGTCTATCATTGTGAAGAAAAACATTTCTCCTTTAGTGATGTTACATATCATTCTATAGGTAATCGGGACACCAACCCAGCTGTGTATTCTCACTCCTCTCGAAGCCACGGATCGTGATTTACACAAATCTGGAAGAAAGAGAAAAGAAACCGACAGTCTGGGCTCTGTCCCAGCTGTTTATCAAAGCACATTATAAAAGAGGTATTACGAGCAGTATAGTTTGGGCTCAGGGTCTCAGTTGACTGTTCATCGGGAAATCTCAGAGCATTTATAATAGCTAATAGCTTAGACCAGTTTCATATGCTCGATCTTCTGTGATTCACAAGCTGTATCAGATTCCGAACAGTGAGATATTTGTTAATTTGTATCTTGAAAGTTGAAGTGCGTTCAATAGTACGTAAGGTCTGAGGTAATTTATTCCACAAAGCGGCGTACTTTACAAGAACAAGTTAGACCTCATGGCTACCCTGGACACGGAAGTAGTGACCATGTGGTGGATCGATATGAAGACTCACAGCGCTCTTTATAACTCGCTTGACACGAACTCTCAGTAAGCCTTTTTGTCAAGGACCGTTGGACTTTTTCTATTGTCACTTTATCGCTTTGTCGCATGTTAGAATAGATTATTGAGTAATATTCTAACAATGGTCGTACGTGGGTCTTATAAACAACTAGTATGCTTCTCTTCAGTCGAAAGGACCTATGAAGCATACCTATGAGTCGCCTGGCTTTGGCAATCTGAACTGATGCGTATTCAGAAAAGGTAAAGGAACATGAATACTGCAAACCCAGGTCTCTTGCGAGTAGACGAGTTGGTATTGTTATAGCATCTGAGTTGAATGTACCTGGAGGAACAGTGCACTTAAAAGTAAGTACATTGCAGGAAACTGCATTACTGTCTCCTTACTCCAGCAACTAAGAGCACTTAAGTCTTCAATTATGTCATCCACGACTGAGTTTAGCTTCCTGTGATCAAAAGAATATCCGATTTTAATGGCGTCTGCAAACAGAGAAAGAGTGCCATGGCGGACGACATTAAATACATCATTAATGTAGATCAACAAAGGAGAGGACCAGGATCGGCGATACCATAAGATTTAGCCTAACATTAGAGACTCGTATGAGACACCCGGTCAAAAGCCTTTTCCATATCTAAGAGTAGGATAATCATAGACCTACCTCTATCGGCCGCTGTAGTGACAGCGCTCCAGAAGTCAACCTGGCATGTTGCACACAAACGACCTTTAAGAAATCCATGTTGCCCTGTATTCTGATGGGTCCTCTGAGTGACAGTACACGTCTGAAGTTGTACTAGGATCAAAGCAACAGCTCGCAACCAACCGCTCCGAGCTACCCAGAGTAAAAGGTGTGTTGGGAGAAAGAACCTGACCTACAAGTGGTGGTGCTCGATGTTGAGAACTTTCAGTAAAATGTGGTGCACAGTGGAGGAAAATTGGAGCTGAGGGAGTTGGAGAAAGCAAAGTGGAGTAAGAGATAAAGAGTTAAAAGTGGGGGATCCGGAGACCTGGCCTCTCCGAGCGGAGGATGCTAAACGACTTTCTGTATTTGACCACCGATGTCTCCGAAGCATTGCTCGTGTCTGATGGGAACACCGGGTGAGCAATGACGAGGCCCGTCATCGTGTGTTGCCTGTGGATAGTCGTTCTCTTACAGAATTAATCGCTCTACAACACCTCCGATGGCTTGGTCACGTATTGCGTATGCCTGCCCATCGACTACCTTTTGTGCTCTCTTCGCACGTGCCGGGAAAGGCTGGAAGAAGAGACGCGGCGGTCAGACCATGACATGAGCTAGAGGTATGAAGAAGCTGGCTTCATCTTTGGCGTCGGTTGGTGCAGCCCATCTTCCAGGCTGGGGCTCAAGGGATGAAGTTTGTCGTTGGTTAGAGACGCTGAGAGATATGACCCGGAATAGAAGTCAGTGGCGCGAATGCTGTACGGTCTGTCTATCGAAATTCCATACCCCGTAAAACCAAAAATAATTAAAAAATTGTACGATGAAACAAAAAAATTGTTATTCTTTTTATTCGCAATCTCCTATTCTGACAGCTACATTTTCCCCTTATACTATGTACCCTAATCCCCCGCTCGCTATTTTTATTGTTAACATTGTCTTGGCACCAAGCTTGATCTCAAGCCGGTGTTAAATATATATATATCGGAGAAGATTGACGTTGCTCTATCATCCTCCTCGTTTTGTTGCTGACAATCTTGGACCAAAACGCTTGGTTGGTCCCAATCAACCAACTCTTTGGCACTATACCAACGCTTTCTTCTTCGACAAACTCAACAACCTCGGGGCTCGGTTGTATCCGTTGAAATACGAACAGTTCAGTTTGCACAGAACAGAAAACAGCAACCGTCAATCGAGCGTCCAGAGTTCTTTCGGTGATATGCACACGTCAGGTACCCACCACTGTATCGAGTAATCCGTCAGTTCTCCTGCTAAAACAGAAAGGAAAGAACAACTCATCTTCACTTTCTCGGCGAGAGACGTTAAGGTACATCAGCATTCAACAAGTGTCCTAACGGAAGAGCTAAATCGCTGCTCAACCCAGAAACTACTTTGTCCCACCATTGATCTAGGGCTGGTTTGAAGGTTTGAACCGAAGGTAGTTCTGTTAGCTCTTCTGACAGTCGGTTCCTTAGGTTTAATACCCGATTAACGAAGAAGTTTGATCTTGCTACTATCCTGGGTAGAGTTTTTCTTAGTTTCTTACAGTGACCCCTCGTTCTCGAATCGAGGTCTTCCTGAAACAGGTTTTCCGGGCCTATGTCCGATAAACCCTTCATTACTTTGAAGGTTTCGATGAGGTTACCCCGGAGTCTTCTCCTCTCCAGAGAAAAGAGCCCCAGGTCATGGAGTCTCGGATCATTCGACATCCCTCTTTGACCCTCATCCATTCTCGATGCGAGTCTCTGAACTCCCTCTAAGCAGGGAGCATCCTTTTTGAAGAAGGGTGATCATGCCTGCACGCAGTACCCGAGATTAGCTCTAACTATAGCTCTGTACAGGGGCACGAACACCTCCGGTTTCCTGTAAGACAGTGCTGACCTCAGTCCGAGGAGTTCTCTACGAGTCTTTATTGCGGCTACTGTGCACTGCTCGGCCCAACGACATTCGGAAGTCACGGTGATACTCAGTTCCTTAGCCCTACTTACTGATTCTATCGTAAACAAACTCTGGCCCTGCAACACTGTTAAGCTGTCGCCGGTCCTCGATAGCAACTGACTTTGACCAGCATTCAGCGGTAAATCCCACTTATGCGCCAAGCTCAGGACAGCAGCTGTCTTTTGAGGTCCTTTTTTCTTTTTGATTCAACAATCTTGACATCGTCGGCGAAGAAAAATGTGAGCGATCTAAACAGTATAGCAAGGTAATTTACGAATAGTAGGAACAACAAAGAACCGGCCACGGAGCTTTAGGGTACACCACTTGTGGAGTGTGCTGTACGGGAGTACTTGTCACCTACTTTGAGGTCCTGTCGGTGACAAAGTCCCTCAGCCATTGGTGGATTTGTTCCCTTATACCAAACGCCTCTATTTTGATTCATAGCAGGCGCCGATTGACCGAGTCAAACGCCTTGCTAAAGTCGAGATAACATACATCTACCATGTGCCCCTCGTCTAATCTTCTGATAACTTCGTCCAAGAAGCACAGTAGATTAGTCGAACACAATCTAGTTCTCAGAAACTCATGTTGAGTTGGACACAGCATAGAATACTGCGTTAGGTGTTAGCATAAATGTGTGCGAACAATTTTTTCCAGCACTTTACACGAATACTAGTTAATCTGACTGACCTTTAGCTACCTAAATCTGATCGCTTTCCCCCTTATGTATATCCACCACCGCCGCAAAGCAGCAGGTACACCTTCCAGTCCTTCGGTAGAACGCCCTGGTCTAGGGAAGCTTTATATAGCTTATACACCGGCTCTGTGATGATTTCTGCTATGGGCTTGATGATAGCTGAATGAATCTCATCTGATCCAACCGCCTTATGGACGTCTAGACCCTCCAAATGCTGGCACACTATCTCTCCCGGTAACTGAATTTCAGTTCAGGTCAAGTCGGGTTCCAGGACGTGCGGCTGATGCCAGGTAGCGTCGAGTTTCTTGCACCGATGAGCTGTAATCGTCTTCTCACAATGCTTCGAGAGCGTTTCGTATGTGTTCGTCATCGTTCTTCGTCTGCGAAAGAGCAATGTTGGCAGCCCATACACTCTGACAGGAGGACCAATCATTCGGAGTTGTGCAGGTTCACGCCGCTTATCCGAGGTCGCACACTCCCCCTCGTGGTCGATCCCTCCAGCAGGGTTTCAAGCAGGTCAAAAGAGTAGGGGGTGATCCAGTATGAAATCGAAAGTAGAGTACTTTAAAATGTGAGGATTTAAGAGTAAATGGAGTAACGCAGGACGAAAGGGAACAAAAAATGGGGTATGTACTCTGAGGGCACTCCTAAAGATGGAGGTCCTCTGGGAACACTTCTTAACAACACTGGTCGAGTCGGAGCTTGAAGGCGCAACTGATTCTGCAGCTACCACATCCGTAGATAGTTTGTTTCAGGCGTTATTCACCCTGCACGAGAAAAATTGTGCTCTGGTGGTCGTAATCGTTCTGGGTTTGTCAAGCTTCAATGCTGGATTTCCACTACGGCTAAAGAGAGGTTTATCCGTTGTCGTGAATGCCTTTAAGATCTCTACTAGATACCCTCTAATCCTCCATCTTTTGAGAGAGAACAGCTTCAGCCTCCGAAGCCTCTCGTCATAGCTCAGGTTCCTAAAACCCACGAAGAGTTTCGTGAAAGGGCGCTGTATACCCTCTAATAGCCGTGTTTCTCGAACCAACGCCGACGCCCATGCCTGGACGCAATACTCTAGATGCGGTCTCACAAATGCCTTGTACAAAGGCACTATCACTCTGGCCACCCTTGAAGCAACTGTGCGCAGCAATTGGTACAGTTCTCGGTTGACCTTGGTGGCGCAATCCTACATTACTCGGATAGCCTGAAGTGCTGGGTAACTAGGACTCCTAGATCCTTCACTTCTTCTTATTGTGGGACTAACCTGGGGTTCTCGGGACTTAGGTGGTGGTTCACCTAAATTTCCCCTACTTCTTCCTAACTTCCAGACAGGACATGACGGGATAGTTCACAGGACTTGCGGCTTGAGCCAGTATAATAGTCCAGGTTCTTGCGTCTACGGGCCACGTGTGTCTCGTAACGCTTCGAAAGTTAGTTGATCGGTCCTTGGTGGTGTACGGGTACGGCCGCGGAGCAGGGACGCCAATCCGGTTTGCTGTCGATGAAAGCAGCACCCGCTGATGAGTAACAGGCTAGCCAGAAGTTCCGAGTACCCGTCCAGCAAACAGTAGAGGACCCGCAGGCATGCGAAAATAGATTAGGATGAGAAAGGAAAAGTATGTGAGTAATTAAGTAAGTAAGAAAAGTAAGCTAGTACGGGGAGGAGGGTATAGGGAGCTGGAGATGAAGTGAAGGTAGTTGAAGTAAAAAGGAATGATATAATTGAGAAGAAAGATGGAAGTAGAGTGGTGTTCGTAAAAGCTAAAAGCATAGCTACCACCAAGGACTGTTACTTCATTCCTTAGGCTGATTCGGGGAAGGTTACTTCCCACGTCTCACCAAGCCTTCTTTTGAAAAGCACCAGTGTGGAAGCCGAGACAACCTCGCCAGGAAGTCTATTCCAGGCGTTGACCGCTCTATGAGAGAAGTAGCTTGCCCTTTCTCTCTTTACTGCTCGGGGTTTGACCAGCTGTAGCTGGTGTCCTCTTAGGGCTGGGTTTTTCACTGAGGGAGAAGAGCTGCTTGCTAGGCTGTAAGACTCCCTCCAGTATCTTGAAGACCTCTATTAGGCCACGTCTCATTCGTCTATGAGATAGGAATAACAAGTTTCGCTCTCTCAGGCGTTTTGGGTACGACAACATTCTCAGGGCAAGAAAAAGCCTAGTGAATCGCCTCTGGACGTGCTGTAGAGCCTTTTGGTCGCGTACGAGGTTCGGCGCCCATGCCTGTACGCAGTACTCGAGATGTGTACGCACCAAGGCTATGCAGAGGGACAATAAGACTGCAGGGTCCCTCGATGCTACTGTTCTTCTCAGCAAGAACAGCTCCTTAGAGGCCTTTTCTGAGGCCAATTGACACGGTCTTGTTGGCTGGAAGGAACCATGCATGACGATACCTAGATCCCTGACCTCGTCAGTGATTTCCACCGGTGTGGGTCCTTTGCCATTTATCAACCTCGCCTCTTCGATGGATCCCCCTAAGAGAAGCTGTTTACACTTGCTAGCATTTAGTGGTAACAGCCACTCCTCCGTCCACTTCTGGACTTCATCTACGTCATCTTGAATGGCGTTGGTGGAGGGGTCGCCGATAATTTTTACGTCATCGGCAAACAGAAAGGACGGTTGTATTATTCTCTTGGTCAGGTCATCTATGTAAATGAAGAATAGTAGAGGTCCCAGCACGGACCCTTGGGGCACACCACTAGATGCTGCCCCCCCCCCCATGGACATTTCACCCTCTACTCTTCCAGCGTTTTTGTTCTTTAAAATTTTTATCATATGCTTGAAACTTCTGAAATTTTCTAAATTTATCCAGCCTTATAAGCATTTGATGGCCCTGAAATTGAAATTGTGTTGCGATATAGCGTCAACTGGAGCAATAAAACAAGTTCAGTTTCAGAACGTTGACGGCGGTGTACCAGTTAGTCTAGTTTCTTGCAGCGGTGAACTCCAGGGATCCCCGAAGCTGCGACAGATGGAAGAGGGAGATGACTCTTCTTCAGAGTTGTGATTGAAAACTTTACGAGAGATGGATGTTGACCTCCCAGTCTCGCGCCACATTCCGGTCACGCCTTATGGATCAGATCAGCAGACCCAAACACCGCCATCGACCAGGGAAAAACCTCGGCTTATAGGTTGAAGAGTTCTAGTGGTAAAGTTGATGATCGAAGAATGGTGGTGGGTTGAGGATATGACACGGGGCAGAATGAATAAAAAATAATAGTAATGGATAAAGAGGGAAAGAGTAATTTAGAGTAAGTCAGAAATGGAGGGAAAAGCGGTGTGGGGAGAAATAATGGAGTGGAGCTGTCGGACAATCACGTTGCTCAGGCGGTTTCTCCGTTGAAAAGGCTTTGTCATTCAGAGTCCAGACGGATTCTAAAACCCTCCACCAAACTGGAGTTGACTACTTCATTGGGTAGTCTATTCCAGTCGTTCATTCCCTATAGCAAACGATTGCTGCCTTATGAAACCGAATACCCTGACCTTAGATAACTTATGGTCATTTTCCCGTAATGTTGTGTTCTAGCTGGGAGGTATTAGTGGTCCCCCTTCTTCCCCGACGTCGTTCAAACCCCTTAGGAGTGTAAATACCTCAGTCATGTCTTTCCTCCTTCTTTTTCTTCGCTAGGGAAAAAAGCTCTAGCCTCTCCAGTCTTTCCTCATGTCTAAGGTTTCTTAATCCTGTCAACCATCTAGTAAACTACTGGTGCTTCTTCTCGAGTAATTTTACATCCCCAACTAGATATGGGCTCTGGACCTGGACACAGTACTCCAGATGAGGGCGCACAAAGGCCTTGTACAGTGGTAGTACAACCTCCGGTCTTCTGGAGCTCACTGCTCTCTTCTGTTGGTAGCAAGCTTCTAGTGCCTTTCTTGCCGCTTGTCAGCACTGTGCACTTGGTGTGAAGTCAATCTGAACCCTAATACCAAAATCGAAGGTCTCCTTCACTTCATCGAGGTTACCCCCAGGGCCTGGCGGGCCGAGATATCTACCATGCCTGTCTTCCTGCTGATCGGTGAGTGTTTGGCATTTTCCGAAATTTGTCGGCAAATCCCACAGCACAGACCATTCTTAGATCTTGCTTAGATCCCCCTGGATGGTCTCAGAGTCGAAGTTGCTCATCAGCTTTACATCATCAGCGTACAGGAGACATGGGTTCTTCCAGCTCTCCCTCAAGTTAGAAATGTGCAGTAGGCACAGGAACGGATGCATTACTGATCCCTGTTGGACCCCACTACGAATTTCCCTTTTGTGGGAGACTTCCCCTTCTATCTTCACCTGGAAGCTCCGACCATTTAGGCAACTGCATATCCTTCGTTTTACCTTTGAATTCAGTCCAAACCGTGGGGCCTTCATCATCATCAACCTATGGTTGACCGAGTCAAAGGCCTTTTGAACTTCTAGGTAGCAGACTTCCACCCTGTATTTCCAATCAATTCTATGCGTTACCTCGTCAAGGAAACACAACAGATTGGTGAGGTATGAGCATCTTCCCATGAAACCGTGTTGGTGTGCGGTCAACATCTTGGTTGCTTTTAAGTGTGTGACCACTTATGCCTTATGAATTGCTCCATCCTTTTCAATACTACCGAAGTCAAATTGACGGGTCGGTAATTTGCGCACTCCGCTCTATTTCCTCCTTTGTAGATTGGAGTGACAGTTGACACCAACCAGTCACTGGAGAGTCTTCCTTCCTCCAGGTCCGCAAGCACGCTCACTGGTGGTTTTAGCACCGCTGAATGCGCTAGTCTGAACCCACGGCCTTAGAAGCCACCAGTCTCTGTAGGGTAGTGGTGTAGCATCTCAACTATTAGGATTTCTAAAAATGACCGATTTTTAAATGTATTTTAGAAAAAGCGATTTCGAATTCAGCCTAAATAGAACAGATTTTGCTTTTGGACGATTCTGAGTGAGTCGTTAAACTTATGGCGGCGATCACTTCCACGCTCATATCAACCAAGGCTCATGTTGACGATACGGTCGTTTTTGAACGTATGGTAAAACATTGCTATGGATCGCTGAATTCCAAAGGGCTACTTGCAATTTCTTCTACGTTTACGTGTCAATGACAGCCAAACAACTGATACGGGAAAGAAAGTTTGGTCCGAAACTGACCCTGCCTGAGGATTTTTCGTACTATTTCATCAAATATTGCAGTGTACATCACAGAAGGCGAGGCGCAATTGCAATCCGGTAATTATGCCTGTCATTTCTAATGTATTTAACCCATTTTAGGCTGAAAATGTCGATTGTCCGGCATTCATTGGAATTCGCGCGGGCGGGAGGGAAGACCGAGTGATGAAACGTTGTCTGGTGCACAATCATGACTTCCACGTGGGTCAGTGTGGTTTTTATATAAGTAATCGTCGACTATCTGAAGAACTGGACGAAGAAGTGTGTACTTTGATGGACAATTTTAGAAGTACTCGCGAGCTAAGGGATTTTACCAGAAACAGGTTTCAGAGACCCTTAACTACGGCAGATATAATATCCATACGTCGAAGAAGATCTCAGTTGGATTCACGTGGCGATGCGGTAACAGTTAGTGATATGCTGAAGAATTAGGCAGAGTTTAGGATAGGGCTGAACGAAGGCGTCGTTCGTCACATTTGTTTTGTTCCTAAGATTACGCTACACCGCGTCGCCAGGTTTTATGATGTTTTGTTAGCGGACGCCACACATCAGCTAAATTGTGGCGGGGACGGGCTTTTGCATGCTATGCTTGTAGACGACACCGGTTTAGATAGAAGTTTCTTCTAGGCTATCCTGCCGAATGAGAGCGATGAGAGCTATAGATCTGGTGTGGGAGCCATGAAAGCTGTGCCTAGTCCTTGCACGATGCAAAACTATATTAGTTGATCGTAGCTTGGCTCAGTACAACGCGTTTTCAGAATACTTTCTGTCATCAAATGTGATATTTTGAGGTTTCCATCTCGTGAAGGATATGATGAAGGAATGTAACCAGCTGTCTGGTATGCCAACGTTCAAAAAGCAGCGCATCTTTCAATGGATGTGGAACATGGTGTACTGTGGTAGTGAGGTATCGTTTCGTAGATTCCTATCCACCGTAGAAAGTCGTATCACCGAAACAAGTGTTTATTTACACCGTGTTTATTTACATCATACCGAGAGCAGTGGGCAGGGTATGCCGTGAGGACTA
>UZAN01054259.1:2963-14048 GCA_900618425.1 Echinostoma caproni | reverse complement strand
GCCCTACGTCTAAAGCTCTTATCCATTCACTTAAATCGAATCAAACAGTTCGTACACCACAAGTTTGTACCACACTGATCTCATGCCTCCCCCCCCCCAGATATTTTTCTTGGTTTACTACAAAAGGAGATCTGGTGATATTCAGACCAGGCGGGCATTCATCCATAGGTTTTGGTCTAACTAGAATACATATAGTAGTATACTGGCTGATTCCCCGCATAATCTAAATGTACTTTCATTTCTGCTACTCGTTCGAAGTACCAACACCTTCAAGCACTCATCAACGCAAACAACCCGTCCACGGTTCCATATTTTGACCGCTTTTTGTGTCACCCGGACTGTATTTCCCGGGATTGGTTCACTTTCACACTGTAGTGTACGTAATCACTACTCCGTTTTTCTCTATGGGATATTCAGTTCAGTTCCGTTCAGTTTCTACAGCCAGTAACCATGCACTTGCTTGCACCGATTACGGTTGCTGTCTTTTGGCCGCCCATGTGGATAAAAGAGCAGAATGAGGACTGGAACGTTGAAAGCAGAGTCAAAGAGAGAATAGAGAATTCATATAGGCTAAGGTTGCAAGAATATTGAGCAGATGCAAGAGCGCCACTGTTTGCGACACCCAGCCATATCACTGTGTCTCTAACCATCGGTTACGATCATCCCGAGGTCCCCATCCGGGGAGTCTAACGGGGCCTATTTGACCAAGTCTCCTGGTTAGGGTTTTCACACCCTCATACCAGGTCTTAGTTTGACCACCCCTGACCTTTTTCCATCTGCCACTTGCCTCGGCAAACATCGCTCATCATCATTGTACAGCGTAATACAGTGAATTGAACTTCGCTGATCACTGCCAAACTCATGTTGCATACAAGGTAAGTGATAATATGTAAGGACCGGGATTGGACCCATTCTTAGGGACTGGAAAAGAAAGCGAACCTCTACGGTCAACACAGAGTAAACAGTTCAACTGAGCATACATACTATTTCAAGCATTCTGGTTTAATAAGAAGTGACAGCAAGATCGCCATTGCTGTCGGTTCGCAGCCATGACCTTTAGTGTCTCCAACCATACGGTTTCGGAGTATTTTGAACCCCAACCCGGAAGACGAGCGACACTTACTCTAACTAATCGCTCTGTGCATTTATTTATGCCTCGTCTCCACGTCATCTGCTGGCCTCCACGTGGCTTCCTACAGCCTGCAACAGCCACTGCGAATAAAGCGCGCCGCGGTAGGCGACCGTCGGACATACGCAAGACGCGTCCGAACCAACGGAGCCTATCGAGATGGATTCGATGCGATAGCGACTTCGTGTTCGACGCATTCCCATTCAACGGACAACTTACTTCCAAGTTACTAACCCGCTCACTCCATCCCACTTGGGCCAGACTACGTAAGCATCGATTTTCGAAAACCTCTAGGCGACGGAAGTCTTCCACCTGCAAGTTCAACGTCTCACAACGGTACAACAGAACTGATCGTACAGTGGCAACCTATTTAGTGACATTTAGTGACAAGTGGTTAGGTCACCAACTTGTGACTCGGGAGTCCTGGTTTCGAACCGCTGCATTGCCCCTCCTTCCCAGGCAGTCTTTGTACGGCCGCGGCCCCCTTCCTGAATGCTGACTGTACATTTGTAAATTCACTAAATAAAAAGGAAGTAGAAAGACATTATTATTATTATTATTATTATTATCATACGTCCCAACCAGCGTAATCTATCGAGTTCGACCACTTGCTCCAGTGAACGACCACGACGTTCGGCAGCTGCAGATACACCCGAAGGTATAATAAAGGAATTTCTGGACTTGGCTTGATCTGACTTGCATGTCTCACATTTGGATATTCATATAAGTATATAAAACCGCGAAATTATGTGATATTCCTCATACTGAACACTGTTTACAAAGTTTATTCTCCATATTTGCCTGAACCGCTGATTCATTTATAAAAGAAAAAACTGTGGGACAAAAAAAGTAACATTTTGGAAACAGTTCCAACAATAAAACAGCAACTTTGGGGGTGAAACCTCGATTGGCCATCGGTAATCGAGACCACTCGTGGTGCCATCCATTGACATGCATACAGCATCAGAGTCCGAGCAGTGCCATTTGATGACTACAAACCATGGCCAATCCGCAGCGGAACTATGTACAGACTGCCCGTAACTGATCATGGCTGATTTTGAAAAAGAAAAACCGATTTGCTGGGAAGACGGGGGTGCAATCACATTCCCAATGAAGCAATTTGACAGTAGACATGCAATGGTTCAAACAGTTGTGAAATTGCGAGCTTATAGAGCTTGGCTATGTTCTACGAATGACAACCTACCACTAACCTAACGGCCTCCTGTTCATGTCTCCTTGTCCTCCCGACTGGAGGAAGGTGTTTGGAGGACAGACCTGGTGTGAGCACGTGAAATGAAAAGAAAAAAGTAAATATGGACTTTTATCATACTTACTGAGGCCCACTTCAAGGATGCAGCCCAGAAAATGAGGACTTTCGTAGAATATGGACGGTGAAAAATTTGGCCTTGAGCCGAGACGAATGGTGCGTGCGTGGTTGTTTGTTTTTCGTCAGACGGCATATTGATTGTAAACGAGAACTCAAAGAAAAAGCATGTGAAAATAAAAAAGTTCTACGACTTTCCATTCTGTAGACCATCAGACGACGCTTTGTTTACCCATTCCTATTTTGGTTCTGTAACCGTCTGATACCTATTTACACCCAAACACCGAAGTAGCTGATCCGATACACAACTTCAAGATAGGTAGGTGAGCTTACGACTTTCTTAACCGTTGTGTTACGGTGGTCTATGATCCCCCAGTATGTGTATCTGGGTAAACACCAGTTCAAGAAATCAGATCTATAAAATAACGTTTGGATTAGCCACACCCTGGAATGAAACAAAAACCTAGTTTTGTGTTGAAAAGATACCCGATATCTCTTGTACAAATTAATGTTTCTACTGTTTTTCATCCCGCCACATTGTGATCGGTGTACAGCACCCTCATGTGCCTGTCGCATATTGCACACTCACCTGGATATAATTCTCAAAAGATCGTGTGAGCGAGTAGTGGATGACCGCTTGTAAATCCGGCTTGTTTACACCCATTCCGAACGCGGTTGTGGCAAACAGAACTCGGAGACGTCCGGTCATGAAACGCTTCTGGATGCGCGCACGCTCTGTCGACGTCTGACCAGCGTGGTACGCAGCGGTAGTCCATTCCATCCGACGACGACCAACCTGAAGGAGACAGACAGAGAAAGGAGGATACATAGCTGACTGACGATATACGACGAGCACCTACATTCATGAGTGCGACCAATTTTGATAACTCATTGTTTTTACATCTGTGCTTCTAGGAATTCCATGATCAGGAAGAAATACGGTTGCCAGGAAATTTTGGACCAACCTTCTTCTCCGACACACACACACACCCTCTCCCATTCAATGAAACTGCTAAAATGTTGCACAATTCACGTGGAGAATGAGTTTATTTACCTTCAGTTCGGAGCAAAGAAACTGACAATTTCATCATCCATTTTTTCTTGCTGCATTTTTTATGAGTCTGGCAAAGCTAAGCAAACGTGTACTGTTCTTTTCCTGACCATTCGCAAGTTCTCGAACTTGCGCATTACTCAACAATGACTAGTTCCTTACCCATTATTCCGCCTGTTAGTCATTCGTATTAGGCAACTCGAATCAGCAGGTCTCATTCTTAACCCCACCTTTCTCACCACAGCCTCCGTATAAAAATGTGCAAAATAGACGAAAGCCAGTGAAATGAAAAGAAGTTTCTAGATGCCACCCTCGAAAGCGATCTTCGTTTTATCTTTAGATGCTAAGATTGTTATGGCAAGGGATCAGATTGCTTTGTGGACAGAAGGAACGGACAAAAAACAAAATTACTGAGATGGACAGCCTCAATGCTGCATTCATTCATCCATCAAATGACCTCCTGTCTCCGTACCCATATATCCCCTATCTACCATAGACCCAGTCACCCATGAGGTCTATCATCTTAAAACTACGAAAATCACGAACACAGCCGGCTCCGATGGTATATCTTCTTCATCGCTCAAATATGGCACCGGCTTACTCACAGAGACGTTTGCATCGCTTATTACCAAAGCCATTTACACTTGCTCAATGCCGAATTCCCGGAAACCGTTCACCACTGTACCCATTCCGAAATCATTTTCATCTACCATTTTATCCAAACGTTTTCGTCCTATCGCCATCACCTCCCCTGGACTTAAACTAGTACAGCGCGCTATTCTCATTCGCTTGCAGTCTGGTATTAATGTTCCCAATGACCCCCTCCAGTTTGCGTACAAGCCAAATAGATGCACTTTGGATACCGTCACTTCAATGATTCACTTTATCCGCAAATCTTTAAATGATTCTCAAAAGTCGGTTCGTTGTGTTTTCCTTGACTATTCTTCCGCTTTCGATTCCGTTCCACGAAAAGTTACAAAAGTTACAGTCATTCGGTTGCCCCACCAACGTATTATCATGGTCGAAAGATTATTTCACAGGAAGGATTCAAAGAACGAAAGCAAACGGCAATATTTCAAAACCGTTAGTGAATAATTCTCGTGTCCTTCAGGGTGGTGTGCTCTCTCCCTTCTTATTTTCAACTTTCATTAGTGACTTACCCTCAATCCCACCAGCCAAGACCTTTAAGTATGCAGATGATGTTGTCTCATGTCAAGCTATTTCAAACCAATCAGAAATACAATCATTTATCTACAGTTTACAAAAAGTGCAGTCATTCTCGAATCAATCCGGTCTCCGGTTGAATACTTCTAAATGCTTTGAGTGCATCTTTAGTCGTTCCCGATCCGATTATCTCTTGGAATTCTCAGTCATCAATTCCCTACCCATCACTAGAAAACATACCACCAAATACCTAGGAGTCACCATAGCAATCTACGGTGATCCTCTCATGTGCTTGCTTGTGTTGGTAGACTGTGCCGCTTATCTTTGCAAATACGCAAGCTACGACAATTTCGCGTCAGGCATGAAACTGTATGTTCTTTTGTTTATCAATGCATTTTTCCTGTCATACTTTATTGTTCGCCCGTTATTTCACTGGACTACTTAAAAAGGATTTAATTACTCCAAGTCGCGGTTTGGTAATTACCAGCCGTGATTCTCTTATTCCTTTAAACACTCTGATCACAAAACTATGTAATTTGCATATCACTTCATGTGAGAACTTTGCTCATAAGATACTCAATGACCCCAATCATCCGCTCAATCCTGATTTATCTGCTTGCCGTTCCCACGCGCTACAACCCGATCCAATTTTCGCTGCTTTCCCTCCCGCATAAACATTTACCGCAACTCAACGGTTCCTTATCTGGCTCATATTCCCACTGACACAGCGAGGATCCGTAACGAACTAATATTAAATCTACAAAGATGAACACCATTTAGTTTTATCATTGTTGTATACGATTTTTCATTTCATTTTTTTATCCCATTGTAACGGGGAAAACATTTTTGATTGAAATATAGGCACAGTTGCCTGCACAAGTCATCTATAATACAATACCGTTGTTGCTCACAATCCGGGGAGGGAGTTCCCTTCCTCAGAGGATAGAAATAGCATTGCTTTAGCACGACTGTCGTTTAACACCTATACCTACTGACTGCTTTCCAGTGATTTTCCCCGGTCCATTCACGGCCGATGTTCAGCTTAGCAAGTGTGGCCACACAAAAAGAAATCCCCACAGTTTCCAAAACCCCGTTTACCCCTTCTGATCAGCGATATTTGTGAGGGACACACGTGTGGACACGTGCTGGAATAGTGCCAACAAATAGTCACATTCCCAAAAAGACACAGATCGACACATCAGTCGCATCACTGCCGGGGGATCAGGTGATCAATCAGCTCTCATTGCGGATCTTTAATTCTTACTTACGTATCACACCTACGATACCAAAAGTGAGATATTGACTTAGGGCTTTCGGAATAGAAACTATCCTGAGGTCTCGGGAACAGTGACGCACTGATGCAAGTTCATCACAATTTCGGGCTCCCCCGGAACTGCCCTGCACAATAAGAACAGATCAGTGACTGATCATTTTCGTGTGAAAACAGCGACCAACTGGATCAAGCTGTATCGCAATTGACATGGTAAGGTTAAAAAAGAACGGTCAGATCAGTTTCATTCATTTGGTGGTTCATTTTTATGATCAATGATACTGCCGGTCAAACGAACCCGTCTATGAAGTGTGACTTGATGTGCTGCGACTGTTCGCCCAAAGCTGTTCAATGGTCCAAACATCTATTCGTAACGGAATAAGCATAGCACACACACGGCGCTATCTTTGCCGTATTGCATGAGTTTGTTGGGACAGTGAGACTATAAAGAAACATTACACGGTGGTACACGCATTCAGTATGATCATCTCCAGTACTTCCTGATGGGAGGACAATATGAGAGTTTAAAACGCCACTCGAGAAAGTAAAGGCAATTATTGATTTTTTCCGCCATCACTCACCTGATTCACGACCGACTGGAGTGAGGTCCGCACGAACGAGGCCAGTCGTTCGGTCTGATCACGTGTGGCACAGTAGACCAGAATGCCCCCAGTCAGTTCACAGAACGGTGGACGGGTAAGCAAACCCAATAAGGCCTCTTCTCGATCCACATCTGTGGATGCGGTAATGGTGAGATTCGGTGGAATTGGGGATAGAGTCGGTTGTACATAACCCGGTTGGAATAAGGTATCCTCATTGATCCGATCCCCGATCAGACGTGGAACTCCATCCGGCATACCCAAATTTTTGCACACGTTCGATATTGTGGAAGGTGTGCATGTGGCCGATAAACCTGTGAGGGAAGAGAGAATAAACGGGATCGAAAAGAGCGTATTTTGAGTGGCCTAAGTGCTCTGAGTTTACGATTCCTCAGAACGAGCACTAGGATTCTAGTCGCTTCCTGTTGATGAAAACGGTCGGGAAACAGACACAACCTCATTCACGCAGAAACAGATCCGGAAACTCTACTGTTCACGACAGCTCTGCATACAACTGGGGACCTATAACTTCGTAATAAGAAATGGTTCTGTTCTCTGAGCGAGTAGACTGGTGTCATTCAATCTGATAGTGTGATCAATGCAAATCTTAGTGTGAAGTCACAAACTAATCCATCGCTTGGACACGTTCAGCCTGTACAGCGTTACAATTAAGCGTTTCTGAAAGCATGATTACCTCCTACACGAGATGTGACATAACCGGTTGCGTTGATTTAGTAACTCTCACGTTGAAACTTTGTATTTACTGAATTTTGTTATTGTTTCAACCAATTTGTCAAGCATGTTGGTGAAAACGATTTGTGGACGAGGAAATTTTATAAGTTTAAACTCTGGATGACGAAAGTGAGATGGAACAGCAAGGGGAGATGCTTATCACCAGTTGACCAGTCATTGGATTTCTCAGTGGATCAATCCGAAGGTTCTATGTTCCAATCTCATCACGCTTATCCGAACGGAAACCTCCGACTGATCACAACCTCCTATCCCCGGCGGCCAGGTGTTTGGGATGAAAATTATATATGAAGATACGAATAAGTTTCAGTTTTTATTACCATTAACCATGCACTCTCACGGGCCGGCTTTAGTTGCTGTTTCATGACTGCTCAGTTTGGATAAAAGAGCAGAAGATTGGAAGGTCGCTAGCAGAGAAGATATAGAATTCACATGGATTAGGTTGCAAGGATAATGAGAAAATGCACAATCGCCACGGTTTGCGACAATCAGCTATACGATTCAGAATCGCTAAACATCGGCTACGATGATCCCGGAGGAAGATTGGTATCGAGCAGGATTGAGAAGAATCAAGAATTAGTACTAAACTAGTGTACAAGCAGCGCTGCTGAAAATTCTCCTAACAAGGCGTATGATGTTGCTCATTGCCGTTGTATGATATTCAATAGAAGAAAGAGGAAATTTTAAAAAAATCAAGGTACGTTTTTCAGCCATGGGGATTTTCAACGGGTGACGAATGTTTTTACTAGTCACCATATAAAATCGTCTTTTTCTGATCAAATATATATGGGTAAATTATGACAGAGAGGTAGTCATTTGTCACGGCCGTTGTTTTAAGCCCTTGGAATGCCTTGATTTGCAGTGTGATGTGTTACTTGGTTTGACGTCGCTAGTTACAGAAAACAGTTACGAATTTTTGGAAACTACTACACAATGCGTTCTCTCTCTATTACAAGAAATGCTCGTAACCTTGAGTATTACGGCTGAACGAGCCAGCAGATAATGATTGATTAAGTCAACTATCGGCCCAAAATGAGTTCAAATACGTCTAAGAGCATTCAGTACTTGTATGGTTTGAATCCTCGCACGAACGAACTTGCGTGTACTGATAATAACCATCTGCGCGACTTGGCTATTTGATCTGTGATAATTAACTAGTCTAGCAATTAAAGTTCACAGGAAATAGCGAGTTTAGCCCGGGAGAATTCACTAATCTCAGGATATATATTGATCGTATTACGTCAGAACTGGATGTCTGTGAAATCGTAGGAGATAAGAACCTGTATAACCAATTGATTTAGCGATTAGTGTGAGGTGCTACCGACCGCGGAACTCTGGTGTAGGGGTTATAACTCTAAACCCAGAGGGTTACTCTACAGAGTCCGAGTACTGTGAGGTACTACTCATCTTCGTGAGTAGTTCCCAAAAGGATGCGATTGGTGGTTTCTTTCAACGGTCAAAAATGAGAAAGACCTGTTGGAGCGAATTGCTGTGTTCAGTATGGTAACTACAAGAATACGCACCTAATAGTGGACCGTTCCATTAACTATGCTGTGTGTGGGGGGGGGGAATTCTGAAGACTCGTTCCAAATGAGACATTTTGTTGCTAATTTACCGATACTCAGATTTTATTCGTAATGAACAACTATCCTCGTCAAGGCACCGTCTTGTAGAATTATAACACGAGGAGAGTCATAAGCACACTGCTGAAGAGTCCAAACAAGGAGGTAACTAACGGGCAGTGCTCTCTTTGTCGAGATTCACATAATTTTATCATCAACCTGATTGGAAAAATGTCATCTTATGCTGATACAAACACGGGAACCTACCGAGGAAACAGGAGACACCGAGCGTGTCACGAAGAATCCGACATACTCTCAAATAGGATGGTCTGAAGTGATGCGACCAGTCCGCTAAACAATGAGCCTCATCCACACAGACAAAGCTGATTCGGGGCAAGCGTCCCGGTTGTAGAAGCCAGTCGGATTCGACTAACGCTTCGGGGGAAACTAGAATAAACGCGTACTGTCCGCTAAACGAGGGAAACGAGATGGAACAGCATGTGTATGTGTAAACGGAATCGGTAACACACGGAACGATGTGGGCAGAAGATCGAAAACAGACTTGGAAATTGAAATAAAGAGAATAGATGTACAACGGGAATTATTGCTTAAATCGCACTTGGTGAATCGGAGGAACAAAAATCGGAGAAAACATATTTGGTCAAATTCAAACAAAAAGACTGTTGGTAAAATATCCTCGTCGAAGCACAAGAACAAAGTGCAAATGCGAAGAAATTTCACAGAGGAAAGGAAAATAGAAATACTGGAATATCGTCTACCGAAGGCCATTTTTGACTGTCTTCCCACAGCTCATTTGAGCTCCACATCGAAGACCAAGCCACTCAATGCTCAAAAACTTGAGGATTATTGGCCTCACCAATCCCAGTTATTTGCTCTGTCTGTATACTGTAGTAAAGACACGGCGCAGACATTTTGAACTGAGTGTGAGTTGTGTGCATGTCTCACTGGACCTTTTGGTCCATGGTTGCTTTTTGTATTTTCCCTGTCTTGCAGGTCGTTTGGAAGCCCCCTAGACGGAGAACCTACTGAGAGGTGTCCTAACTGAGTGACCTAGGGTTGTGCGGGCTTTTTGGGACGACGCTAGTTGTCCAAGAACTCGTACTGCGTTGCCCGGAGTCAACTTGACAGTGTATTTCGAGTGAATTCAGAGTTGGGGTCGGTCCTGCATACTACACTATATCAGCTTTTGGTACTGATGATATCGGACACACAACGACGCACTTGTCCAAGAGAACATCTTCGAACTGTTCAGTCACCCTTCGAGAAGGAACAGTGATGAACTGGACCAGCTCGATCATATCACACCCGATCGACAGTGAATACAAGATTGACCCAGAGACAGCATTTACAAGTGCCATCATATCACCTCAAAACCACACCAGAGGATTACGTAAGAAGACCCGGACAACGTCAGAATCCATAGTAATTAGAATCATGAAGCCGGATGTTGCTAAGGTGGTTTGAGCTCTGGTGTTATCATAGCCATAAGTGATTACCCCATATTTATGTCTTATTTACCATATTTTTATCTCACGTTCACGCCTGTTTTATTCATTATCGATCGATACTAGTCTTAGTGTATGCAGCTCAAAATTTTCCGAGCTGCCTTTAGCTTTTCGTTTTTCATGACCTTATAGCTTGATATCAATCGAGCATATTGCACACACAATAATTCAATCAATACCAGCTTAATAATCTACTGAATACCGGAGAAATACATGTGAATGTCAGTGAAACGGTTTGCCCTGTTCAATCCTTTTTATGAATAGTACACTTGTTCCTTTTTACTACACACCCACGTTTGATGCACAGCAGACGAGGCGAACCATAGTCACGAGGATCTGTTGTTCAGTGGTGGAAACCGGCAATTTAAGCTCCGGGACTTAGAGTGGCGAACCACATAAGACCCCGATAGGTTAGGTGTGGTATTGAACCGGACGACAGCAGAGCTGCTTACCACCAAAGTCGGGCGGCGGCGGCGGCGGGGCTCGAACCTCGGACCATAGAGTGCAAAGCACGCCGGTGACAGCGACTAAACCACTGCGCCACCACCACCCTGCACAGTCAACGTGTAAATCAACATTGAGAAGCATCAGAATAGTCGCACCATTATTCTATTGTCACCTCAGGGTTCGAAGAAAGTGAATTTTGTAGATACGTTCAGTTCAGTTCAGTTCAGTTTTACAACCATAAACCATGCACTTTCGTGCGCCGG